>BSBK01000559.1:250000-310000 GCA_027943335.1 Chamaecyparis obtusa | reverse complement strand
CAAATGCATCTAGATATGCTAATATAGATCTTTGTACTAAATATAGGAATTGATTTAAGATAAAATTTAAGTTATCAACTCCTATTCATACCTTGACCAATTAAGTGAAGATAGGTACACCCGATCTAGAGGATGTGGTACCATCACTAGTTCCCAATTATGTTCCATTATCTTGTGGCTTTCTTTTCCAAGTCTTATTCATCTATTCTCAGATTTCATCAATGTTTATTGGATTCTTTTCACTCAATTTCTCCTTGGTAGAATCCTTATTTTGATACATGCAGTCCTTGGCTAGGTGATTGACTCTATGGAAATGGAAAAAAGTCATTCCAATATTTCTCAATGGTTTCCTATTGTTCATTCCATGCATCCTAAAGAAGTTTGAAGAAATGTGACCATATCTTCCATATGCAGTACAAGTAATCCTTGTATTATAGTTCCATGGTATAGTAGGTCCTTGTCGGTTGTTGTCAACATTTTGTTGGTTAGGGACCCATTTCTCACTTTTCCTTTGTGACCATATTTCAAGAAGTTGTTACATTAACCATCAAACCTTGGTTTCCTTGGAGTGTGCACAACTCTTTATCTACACTCAAATGCCTTATGTCCATACTTATTGAAATTATAACAATGACCTTTAAACTTAGGAGAATTTGGTGGATTACCTCTCTTTCTTCTGCATATGTTAGTTGTATGTCCTAGTTTCCCACAATGATAACATGTAGGCTTCTTAGGCTTCAGTGGGGTAGTAGATTTATCTCAGTTGGTTGCTTGTTTGGAGGACTCACCCTTCTTGGTAGTACTATTTGCATTGAAATCAAGTCCAGAAGTGTCATTAGGTTGCCTTTGATTTCTGAGTAGTTCATCCAAAATCTTCTTTGCTTCTTCATTTCTTTTCATGATTTCATTAGCATCCCTCTCAAATTTTTGATCATTCTTCAAATGTTATGTTAGTGATTTTTCTTGTATCCTTCAATTCTAAAAGAGAAAATGCAAACCAGATATGGGATATTCATCTAATTCACATAAATTTGTTTCTTCCTACAAACTGAGGGGCAAGAAAAGCTAGCATTGATAAGGCCTAAAAACCTTCTTCACTTCGATCTCCACACACTCAAGCGGGTATACCTAATTAAAACATAAATCTACATGTATAATATCTTCTTTTGACAAAACTCAACTATGTAGACAAGACTATGGATAGTTCTCAGAATAGTAAGAAATAGGAGTTCAACATTCAACCTATCTTATGCAAGATCCCACTTACATAAGTGTTCTAAGAACTAGGAAAATGGCCAATGTAACAAGGATTGAATCCTTCTTCTCTTTGAGTTCTAGCCTCAGGCAGGCTACCCTAGGATTCATTTCTTCAAAGAATCATTAAACAGTACTTGTATTCTGCAAATACAAGTTATAAACATGATTCTCTTCAATAGAAAGTAAAGATTAATTAGATTTTTAGATTAATGATGAAACGTGCATAACCAACAATGACTAGTGCCTTATCTATTGGGAAACATAGTCAAATAAAAGTACATCTCCAAAAACCTTCTAACTCAAAACATACAAAAGCCAAATGAAGTGCCTTACAAATCATTTTTTTCACTCCAATACCCAGACATTAGATTCAAATGCAAGATTAAACCCTCAAAATTTTTCCTAGAGATTTACTCCTCTCCTTGAAAGAAACTAAGAAAACAAATTCACAACCACCTTATAGCTAGTATATTAAAATTCCTTACAGATCAACATACAAGAATTCAACACAAACATACAAAGACATCACAATAGAGGACATGGATTCCATTGTTCTTCATTACAAAACCTCTAGTTCAATACATTTACAAGACCATGAAAACCACAAAAAATGAGACTCAAAAGCCAAAATAATGCTTAGTAGTGTTCATTTCACCATCCTTGTAACAATGGAGAGGAAGAACAGATATAGGAAAATGAGAGCCAGTTTCAACAAAATGACACCTGTCAATTCTCAACAAAATATCTCCTTCATCTCCAACTTTGATTTCCTTCTACAACTGCCTTCATGCCTACAATCATTTCTCTAACCAATTTGATTATTTTCCCTTCAGAATTTGATCTTATTCTGATTCTTGAAAATGCTCCCATGAATACTTCTCAGTCTATTTTAAATAAAATACTTCACAAACTATTGAGAGACTTTACAAAGTTTTTAAATCTGCATTTTCCCTTTACATCTGCACTTTACCTTTTTTCTGCACTTTTTGCCCAAAACTTACCAAAATTTTCCATATGTCACAAGCTGACTGAATGCTCAAACTAACCCTTACTTGACCAAGTTGATCTAGAGATTTGGAGACTAGCCCATTCTCTTAATCTCTAAATGTTTATCCTAACTATGGTTACATCTAGAGATTACGTGACAAGCCTATTCTCCAAATCTCCCAATGGATTTACTAAATCTGAGTTTATCTAGAGAACTAGCGACCTCCTTCATCTCCTAATCTCCAAATGCATTTCTTGACCACAATTCTATTTGGAGATTGGGTGACCAAAGCATTCTCTGAATCTCTAGATGTTAGGCCACTAACTACTACCATTCAAAGATCATGCGACCTGGTTAGTTGACTACCACCTCTAATTCTCTAGATTTTTACACTAACCCCAGTTTGATCTAGAGATTACGTGACCACCTTATCTCTAAATCTTTGAATGCATTTGACTTAACCACCAGCATCTGAAGATCTAGTGACTAAGAACTCTCTGAATCTCTAAATGCCATCAATTAAGGGCCAAACATGTTCATTCTTAGTTCTCAATTCTACAATCTCACTGACTTTCTTGGTAACATCCTGATTTACCATAACAAGTTGGTCTGTCAAATTATAGTGATTTTATGTCAACCTCATGATTTATCTATCTTTATCATCTAGTCTAGTATTCATTCGCCTTCTTTCTTCTTCGAAAGTTCTTTTGTCATCCTCAGCTTTTCCTTTTTGTTCTATAATTTTATACATCCTTACCGAGTGTGCTTCTTTTTTTCTTTTCAGTGTTTTCACCTGATCAACTAGGTTCTTTTTCTTTTCAGATAATTTTGATATGAGTGCATTAGATTCATCAAACATGCTTCCTTCAAATTGTTCTTCAAGTTCCTCAACTTTATCTTGGGTATCTTTTAGTTGTAGTGAAAGTTCTTTCCTTTTATTGATTGAATGTTTCAGTTTCCTGCTCAATTCTTCAATTTTCTCATTGGCCATCTTCAATTATGTTTCCATATTGTCAATTATTCTTTTGTACTTGTATCTTTCCATATCTTTTCTCTCAAGTGACTAGACTCCTTAATAAGAGACTTATCTCTGATACCAATTGTTGGATTCAAGTGTGGAAAGGTAAGTACAAAGAGGGGAGGGGTGAATTAGTATTCTAAAACACTTTTAAACTTATCTTCACATTCATTTACTGATTCCTTGACATTTTCATGCATCACTTGAAATAAATAAAACATATGACAATCAACACATAACACAATTATTTTGGTATCACAGAAATCCTTGTTAGAGGATAAAAACTGCGGTGAGGATGACACCCACAACACTTCACTACTGCAGAATAAAGTTTCTCGGTTAGAGCTACAATTCTTAGCTAATTTTGATAGCTTACCCTATTAAAGGTATTAACCTAGTTAATATTTCTAAAGACTGCTAAGTCTACTCTATTAAGAGATTTCACAACTCTAATCTAAGAATTGTACCTGGTTAAAGGATTTACAATTAAGATCTATTAGGATCTGCTAAGTTAAGAGACTTATACAATTATGATTACTCCTTAATCAGTAATAAAAAAAATTCTATCAAATATGTGTTGGCATTAAGCAGGATTGCCACTAGTGACAACACTTATTCGCATTCTCAGTGCAAATCAAGCAGAACAGTGCAAACTGAGCAGAACAGTGCAAACCAAGCAGAACAGTGCAAACCGAGCAGATGAGTGCAAACTAAGCAGGATAGTGTAAACCAAGTAACATTATGTCTACTGAGTCACCAGTATTTACTGAGTTCAAAACCTACCGAGTGGTTAGTATGAACCATGCCTTCACTTCTACCGAGTGCATGACGATGCCGAGTAATGCAGTGGACGCCGAGTATCAAAAAGTCACCGAGTTAGTTTGCAGGAACCGTGTAACCATACTTGGGCTGACTTAGTGGCACTTATGTTTATTTGTCAAGCTGACTTTGTAATTGTAATTAATTGTTTAGACTTGTACATAAACAATGTCGTAAAAATGTCAAGATGTAATTATATGAGTATGTATGTGAATAAAAGGAAAAGGCAGAGATAAGAGAATTACAAAGGGCTACAACAGTATAGGGAATAGCAAAGACAAATTCATCACAGAAGGTGATCAGTACATTCAGCGAATCTCAATCAGCAATCTAGTTGCAAAGCAAGAGATCTACTGTTTCATCCTAACAGGTGAATCAGTACTAAAATCCTTTAACCGGGTAGACTTAACAGTCTATTGTAAAATCTCTTTACTGAGTGCATACTTCATTGTATGTTTGTAAATCCTTTAACAAGGTGGATTTAGCAATCCTTATTGCTCCTAACAGGGCAGATCATCAGAAGTGATCAAATTGTAAGCCTTAACCGGCCAACTTTATTCTACAGTACTAAAGCTTTGTGGGTTTCATCCCCACCCCAGTTTTACTTTCTTTTTGGAAGGTTTCTAGGTAACCAAATCTATGTGTCATTGTTGTGAATGCTTTTAAGTTTCATGCTTTCTATATGTATAAAGAAAAAGTGAACTATATGTTAATACATCTATAATTGTAAGAAAATTTGAAGTTACTGATTCACCCCTCCCCTCTCAGTAACTCAGTTAATCCCTAAATATTTCCAACAATTGGTATCAGAGCTTTTTTGGTTCTCAAGATAAAGCTTAACTAGCTTGAGCAAAGATCCAGGACAATGGAGGTATTCAAACTGAACAAGGTGATTGAAAATGAAAAGCTAGATCTGGAAATGGCCATAGCTAAACTAAAGGAAGCAAAAGAACATCTTTCCCAATCCCTAAGAAGAAGGAAGGAACTTGCAAATCAGATGAATGATCAGAATTACATTGAAGAAAAGGTTGAAGATCTTTTTCCCTCAAATAGCTCAGATGAAGCAAACAATGCTGTCAAAGAACTCCTAGAAAAGAATGGGTCTCTGTAGGAAGAAGTGAGAAAATTAAAAAGAGAACAAGAGCTACACTCAACAAGATTTTGTGAGATCTTAGAACAAAGAAACAAGTTGAAAGATGAATTAGATGGAAGGAACAATGAAGTCCAAAATAAAACCCTTCAGCTAGAAAACCTAATTGATCAAATCTCCCATACAAATGAGGAAATTCTGAATCTAAGATCAGAGATAGAAAACACAAGAGAAGAACTAAGATCTGAAAAGGAAATCAATCTAAGATTGGTGGATGACCTAAACGTTGAAAAACAAATCAATGAAGGAATGCTGAAAAGCCAAGAAGACTTGAATCAACTGTATGAGCGAAATCTGCATAGGCAGAAAGGAAAAGTAGGACTTGGATACAAAGGAGAAGGTGAATCTTCTAAGCAAGGTACTCAAAGAAATCAAAAACCTACTTGTAATCATTATGGTAAAATAGGACATACTTCAAATAAATGTTGGAACAATGAAAAAGCAGAATTCAATGGAAAATGCTACAACTGCAATCAACATGGTCACAAAGCAAATGAATGCAGGGAAAAACCAAGATTCAGAGGTAATTGTCACAAGTGCAACAAACAAGGTCACAAAGCATCTGAGTGCAGATCCAAGACATTCAATCCAGTAGAACAAATTATGAAAGCAATGTTTGGATGGGACTACAACACCTGGTGTAGATGTCATTACTGTGGAGAATATGGACACATTGGCATGAACTGCATAAAACATCATCTAAGGAAAAGAGATACTACCGTAAGATGCTTCAAATGCACTAAACTCGGTCACATAGCCAGAAACTGCATGAATGCTAGTGAAGTTGAAGATGGAAAGAAGAATGAAGCAACTAAGGTTAGGAAATAGGTGAGACAAAAGTGGATTCCTAAATCTACCGAGCAAACTAGTCCAAGTAATGGAATGGGTGGCTCTACCGACTCAAACTAAATTTCCAAGAAAGCACTGGAACTGTATTCTCCTAGACAAACCTCAAGCAGTTCCAGAACCAAATTAAAAGAAAGATCTAAATCAACATACAAGATGCAGTAAGATCATAGGAAGGTCGGTACTAGTCTTAACTGAACAAGGTCAGTATTAGTCTTTACCGAGCGAGGTCGAAGCAATATGAATTCTCGAGTTCACCGAGTTGTGAAGTCTTCACCGAGCAATTAATTCTTAGTGGGTGACAGTCTGTCAGAATTCATACCCTAATTTGTACTGAGCATTAATGACAGAGTTGTAAACAAAAGGCAAGAAATTGAACTCATTTCTCACCGCGAATTTTAGCACTTTGAGAGCAGAAAACTTCAAGAGCAATCCAGCGACTCAAATACCTTTTGCGAAAAGAATTTTCTGTGAGCTACCATGGCATCATCCAGCACTTCAGCGAAGAAAGGATCTGAAATGTTAGTCCAAGGGGAATGGAGAGCACCAGATTTCAAGATCGTGCCCGCAATTGCAGCAGCCCTAGACCCGAACGGAGCTCAATCTCAGATTCCTCCTAAGGTACTACTTATTAATGATATTCGCAATCATTTCAACTATGCAATTCATGAAATGGGAAACCTAGAACTAGATATTGTGCGTGAAGAACTGTGTGTGGATGGTATTCTGAAACCCGAGCACAAACATCTGGAAGATAAGGGATTAGTTCACATTGCACATTTACCTCGAAACTTTTGGGAGAAATGGGTTAGATACATTCTCAGCCGTATACATGATGGAAAGATTTGGCTTGAGCAACCCATAGAGATCACCAAGAAGATGATTCATCAAATCACCGGTCTTCCCATGTTGAACAAAGCAAAAACTACCAAAACCCTAGGTCGGTCAGAACTGGAAAAGAAAACCCTAGTCGAGTAGGACGGTAGAGGCATGAAAGTTAGCAGCATTACCGATGTTGAACTAAAGTTTGGTACACACATAATTGCCCATAAAATATACAGTTCAAGTCGACAAAATAGTGTCTCCTGTGAAGCTATTGACCTAGCATACAAAGTGGTCAAGAACAACTTATCATTTGACCTTGCAGATTTATTGTTAAAACAGTTTAACAAGAACATGGAAAGCATTCAAACTTCCAAAAACAATCCATGTAAGTTTGGATCCCTACTGGTCTGTTTATTCTTCTATGTTCAAAAGTTCTTCCCTTCCAAAGAAAAATTTGTATGGAGAAAAGATGTGCCAGTCCTTTATGAGATAAATGAATACATCTCAGAAATGGGTGAAAATTTTGAAAGCATCATGGATAGTTATTTTGAGTCTTTCAAAGAGAAAATGAATGACAGATTTCAGATTCCACAGAAGTTGGTGGAGGATTACAAGGATGACATTTGTTTCATGGTAGACTATGACATTGTATATATTCAAGCAGCTAAACTGAGGATTGTATATGTAAAACCTCTTCCTTATGAGGTAAATATTGATGAAACCAAGAATATCATTGAAGCCCTTCTTAATCAGCCTGTTAATCCCAAAGCTCCATATTTTGGAACATATGATGAAGCAAATGTGAGAATTGAATTAAGCATAAAACTTCCACAGGCGGTAAACAAAGGAAAGAAGAGGATAGCCAAAATGCAAATGCTAACCGAGGACAAAGGAGATAACGATGAAGAAGAAGAGGAAAAGGATGAGAAAATAGAGGAACCCGAACCTGCAAAGAAGAAAGGAAAGGTTTTCATCACTAAGGCACCTAAGCCTCCCACTGCTGTATTTACAAGGAGAAGTGCAAAAGGTAAGGCAGATAAAGATAAGGCAGACAAGGCAGACAAAGATATAGTATTCAAAAGGCCTCCTCTAAACTTTCAAGAGAGGATCAAACTTTTTAGAGACGGATCAGGATCTGGAGTAAGTAACATAAAATCTTTTAAATATGAAACCAGATCAGAAATAGAATAGAAGGAAATAGAAGATGTTGTTATTGAAAAGATGGGACAGTGGAAATACTCTCCTGATGAAAAAGCCCCACAGGTTCCAGCAGTCTTATTAAATCCAATAAAAATGAGATGGAGCAATGCAAAGCAAACTGTGATAGACATATTTGATCAAACCCTGAGACAGTTAATGCCGAGCTTGAAAAATGATGAAGTAAAGAAGGCATTAAAGGAAAATGAAAGTAAGATGACACTAAAGTTCAATACTTGTTTGATTCTGATCAACAATATTGAATCGGTTGTGAAGGCTACAAATGCCACATGGAAGAACATATACCATCTTCATCAACCGAGTATTGAAACAGTAATAATAAAAGATATTGAAGATGACAGTGATGAACAAGAAGAAGCCACTGAGGTAGATGATACTGTGAGAATAGCAGCAGAAGTCATTGCATCACTTCCTATCTCTCCAGTAAAAGTTTCTACATCTAGCCCGGAGACACCTTCAAGCATGGTTGTGACAACTTCAACTTTTGTCCAATCACCTATAGCAACAATAGAAGCAACCACCATTTCTTCTACCGAGTTGCAGTCTCCCACTTCATCAAGTTTTCCAGCAGTAAGTATTCCAGTTTTTTATTCTACAAGTGTAAATATTTTAAGTTCTCCAGTAGATAGTGTGCCAGTCTCTATAGCCAGTCCTACTATGTCTATTGTCACTACTACTAATGCATTAAGTACAGATAAGCCTAAGGCTCTACCGAGTATAAAATTTTTGGGTAAGAATATAGTAGAGGATATAGACCTAGATGAAGAAATAGAGATTCCAACATTAGATTTTGCAAATCTATCAGTGGACCAAATGCAAAATATAGGTGAAATCCTCCAAAGGAAAGCAAAGCAAAAGAAGCTTAAAGAGGAGAGAGACAAGGAATATCAAATCATTAAGGATGCTAAAGACATTTTGTCTGATGCATTAGGTATTAAAGTAGACTCCTCTCAACATGTTTTGCTACAATTAGCTGAAGCAGTAAATAAATACAATGAGGATTCATCTGGGACAGAAAAGTTAGTTGAAAAAGCCGAGAAGAGATTCAACAATAAAGTGCTTGAGCACATTGCTCAGCACATAGCTATTAATCAAGTGGAATTATCTTCAGATTTGTCAAATATTGAATCCACCTATTCGAATGTCACCTCTCTTTTGGCTAGACTGTGCAATATTGCCGAGTTCACAAAGGATGTTAAGGATAAAATGAATAAAATGGATGAGGATATGAAGATTAGCATATCGAAGTTGCAACTTGAACCAAGTTCAAGCTCTGCTCATCACATGAAAGTCTCATACCTATCAAATATGCAGTTAGATCTACTAAAAGAAGACACAAGGATCCGGTCCACACTGCTAGACATCCAGAACATGATCCTTCCCATCATGAATACAATGTATAAGCACATTGAACATTCCAAAACATTGATTCATGAAAATTAGTTCTCTATAGCAGATCACATGATTGAACTCTCTGCAGAAGTCCAAATTGCAATCCAAACATGCAAGATTCTGCAAAAAAATTGGGACAGAACCCTGGCACTAATCATGAAGGTACATTCTGATTTTCTATCAAATTTTGGATTCTCTCTATAAATCACTTGTATATACACCTTTGGCATTATCATCAAAAAGGGGGAGATATGTATAGAAGGAGATATGTATAGAAGGAGATTTGTATAGAAGAAAAAGTTAGCACATTGATATGTATAGAAGGAGATTTGTATAGAAGAAAAAGTTAGCACATTGAAAGGGGGAGATAATCTCAGTATGATTCATGTATATAAGTTTTGAGCAATAAGTGTTTTTGTCACTAATGCCAAAGGGGGAGATTGTTGGCATTAAGCAGGATTGCCACTAGTGACAACACTTATTTGCATTCTCAGTGCAAACCGAGCAGAACAGTGCAAACCGAGCAGAACAGTGCAAACTGAGCAGAACAGTGCAAACTAAGCAGAATAGTGCAAACCGAGCAGAACAGTGCAAACCAAGCAGAACAGTGCAAACTGAGCAGAACAGTGCAAACCGAGAAAAACAGTGCAAACCGAGCAGGATAGTGTAAACCGAGTAACATTATGTCTACCGAGTCACCAGTATTTACCGAGTTCAAAACCTACCGAGTGGTTAGTATGAACCGTGCCTTCACTTCTACCGAGTGCATGACGATGCCAAGTAATGCAGTGGACGCCGAGTATCAGAAAGTCACCGAGTTAGTTTGCAGGAACCGTGTAACCATACTTGGGCCGACTTAGTGGCACTTATGTTTATTTGTCAAGCTGACTTTGTAATTGTAATTAATTGTTTAGACTTGTATATAAACAATGTTGTAAAAATGTCAAGATGTAATTATATGAGTATGTATGTGAATAAAAGGAAAAGGCAGAGATAAGCGAATTACAAAGGGCTACAGCAGTATAGGGAACAACAAAGACAAATTCATCACAGAAGGTGATCAGTACATTCAGTGAATCTCAATCAGCAATCTAGTTGCAAAGCAAGAGATCTACTGTTTCATCCTAACAGGTGAATCAGTACTAAAATCCTTTAACCAGGTAGACTTAACAGTCTATTGTAAAATCTTTTTACCGAGTGCATACTTCATTGTATGTTTGTAAATCCTTTAACAAGGTGGATTTAGCAATCCTTATTGCTCCTAACAAGGCAGATCATCAGAAGTGATCAAATTGTAAGCCTTAACCGGCCAACTTTATTCTACAGTACTAAAGCTTTGTGGGTTTCATCCCCACCCCAGTTTTACTTTCTTTTTGGAAGGTTTCTGGGTAACCAAATCTATGTGTCATTTTTGTGAATGCTTTTAAGTTTCATG
Source organism: Chamaecyparis obtusa (assembly GCA_027943335.1). NCBI lineage: Eukaryota > Viridiplantae > Streptophyta > Pinopsida > Cupressales > Cupressaceae > Chamaecyparis > Chamaecyparis obtusa. The sequence goes on along the minus strand of BSBK01000559.1, from coordinate 299,052 downwards.
CTTTCTATATGTATAAAGAAAAAGTGAACTATATGTTAATACATCTATAATTGTAAGAAAATTCGAAGTTACTGATTCACCCCTCCCCTCTCAGTAACTCGGTTAATCCATGAATATTTCCAACAATATGCATCAACAAATATTATTCAAACTCTATATGCTCATCAATTCATTACCTCAAACTGTGTATCCATTATACTATCAATTCAGTACTTGGTAGCTTCACTTTTCATTCACCTTTTTCTTTGATTTGTAATATCCAATTTCTCTCCACACATACATATTCCACCTTATTGATCTTTATGCTCTGATCATCTTATATACAAAATTTAAGCGGTGCTAGCATTTGGTACACTTCCAATGCATATTTCATCCTTAATTATCATTGGCTAACCACACCTTGTAATCATGTCTAATCATTAAATTTCATTCTCCAATGTTCTATTATATGATCTCCTCAAGATTGGTAAACCATTTTCTAATCGGTGTCTAGGTTCAAAGTACTTAGAATTCATCTGGTGTCAGCATGTTCTTCTTAGTAACATGTTTTATTTAACTTGGTAACTGAGTTCTCTTCTCAGTTAGATGCTCGGTAGAACTTAGTTCTCGGTGCTCACTTTTGCCTTGCTCAGTTCCTATACTTTATTTCTCTTTACCAAAATTCCTTGTTTACTTATTCCTTTTACCGAATTCTTTCTCTACCTTACCAAATGAATTTGAAAAATATAATAAATTCCTCATAACTAATGAAAACCAAAATAAACTCTTAGGAGTATCACATCTTGTGGGTTCATCTATAGTGTGGTTTTTCCCTTGACTAGGTTTCCATGCAAAAATCTTTGTGTTATGTGTTCTTGATTTGTTGTGGATCTATACTTGCATGTTTATTTATCAGATCTATGGTTTAACATTTAGGTTTGATAAAATTACATACATTTTAGCACAACTAATTCACCCCCCCCTCTTAGTTGTGTGCTGCCATATTTCCATCAATTTGATTATATAGTTTCCTTCATAAAAACTTATTAGCTTTTCCCAAACTGTATCATCTTAAAATGGAAGCACTTCCATGTTAAGAACATTTAGCCCTCTGAGTAAATGATCTGGGGTCATGTCAAGTGCCTTGATGAGGTACTTGCATGGATCTGGCTTTTTCCCCCTGTTCTACTTCTCTCTCCACCCATTTCCAACTTTTCCTAGTACCTGGTCCTGAGAACTTAAGATTTGGGACCTCAGGGTCAAAGTTGACCTCCTGGGTCAAGGTCAACCTTGACCCTCACTTAGGGTAGAGTTGACCTCGACCCTGACCTAGGGAAGATTTGACCTTGACCCTGACCCTGGGTCCAAATCTCAAGTTCTAGAGGTTTCGGGATATCAGGCTTCAAAAAGTTTTATTTTCCTGCTTCCGGGTCGACTATTTCAGATTTGGGAATGGTAAACTCTTAAATTTCATTTAATCTAGGTCCATTTCTATGGGTTAAGGTTAATTGGGATTTAATTCTACAATTTTGACCTCTCTAGAAGTTTGTGCCCTAGATCACTATAAAAGGAAGCCTTCCTCTCTCATTTTCATATCCACTTTTCATGATCAAGACATCTAGCTCTCAAGTGAATTCAAGAAATCATCAAGAAGCATTCTCAATCAAGGAAATACTCAAGCCATCATCCTATTCAAGCATTCAAGTTCTCCATTGAAGATCAAGGATTCAAGCATTTAAGCCTTTGAAGGGATTTGGTTTAAGCATTCAAGATTCATCATTCAAACCCTAGATCTATCCATCATGGTGGTGTGATCTTTCTTCAAGATCCATTCATTCTTCTCTTCAAGGTGGATTCTAAGCATACAATCATGGAAGTTTTGATTTACATTTGTTAATGTTATGTTCAAGCTTTCATATCAACATACTTGTTTACATTTGAAATACAATTGCATATCTATTGAATATCATAGCTTCATTGTTAGATCTACTTCTACTACTTGCTAGCGCTCTCTATTTCAATTTCATTATTAAGGTTGATTCCAAACTGGGTTTTGACTAAGGGAAACCCCTCATCCAAATAAAAAAACCATTTTTCTTGCAAGTACATGTACAAGGCAATGAATTGTAGTTCAGATCTAGATACCCTTTTCGGAAAACTTTCAGGATCTGTGAACAGAATTTATGTTAGAGTTGTTTCAGGTCAGGGATGACCTTCAGTGAGGGGTAATATTATGCCCTAGGGTAAGATTGTGCCCCGCTATCGGGGTCAAAGTTGACCTGACCTCATAAAGACAAATTTTTTTTGGGTTTTCTCTGTCTCGACATTTCCAGTCTGGAGCAGGTTGCAAAATCTCCCAAAACTGAACACAGACATCAGAAAATAGTGATTTCTACATCATCCTTCTTTTGAGATAAGTATTTCTATTTTATTTAGTTTGTATGCCACAACATTTTCCATCACATATATTTCACACACCTATTCAAATCAAACACCATTCATTTTGGTGAACACCCCCTTACCCTATTTTACCTCTATTCATTTTGGTGAACCCAACAAACTTAACCCCTATCTTTTGTAGATTTAGATGCCCTATTGTGATTAGATTTCCTTTTTTTTGTTAGACAATTCCTTCTTTTTAGTGTTAGGTCTTTTCTTTTCTTGCATCAAGATTAGGTTTCTTTTATGCTCTTGCATTTTAATTCAAAAATACAAAAAAATCTATATATTCAACAAAATCCAAAAATATTTCTTGCATTTCTTTTACTATGAAGATTGTTAAGATGCTTTAATGGTGTGTAATTATGTTCTTGATTACCCTTCTTTTAGCATATCTTTACCATACCTATGATGTTTATGAGAGTATCATTCACTTCATTATGTTGATGACCCTTCATTTTGCACTTGTCTATGCTTTTGTGAAATTGAATGATACTAGTCTTCCTACTTTCAAAACTTTCATTAAAAATTTATGTGGTAGCCTTATTACTCTTTTGGATTATGTGAATAATTTGGTAGATGATACACCATCTCCTCATCTTTCTAATCCTAATCCCATCATTCCTAATTTGATTCCTAATATTCCTATTTGTAATCTGATGCCTAATTCTCCATCTTCTATCCCTAGTTCTTCCCATACTTATGATGGGATTCAAGCTATAGTTCAGGATGAGGATGTGCAAGATTTCTTTGATTTACCTTCTCCTCTAATTCATGATGATATTAAAGGAAAGGGTAAAGAAACTTCTTCAAAACCTATTATTCCACCTTATACAACCTTTACTCATGAGCATGATAAACAATCACCTCATGTAGAATCTTTACATAATATATACATTACAAGATTCAATATGATGACTAAATGAGGTTATAGAGGTTTAGAACTAGGATTTAATGAGCATGGTATCAAGTATCTAGTTCATATACCCCCTAAATAGGATGTGCATGGTGTTGGTTATCCACAATCTCAAATCAAGGTAGGTGATGTTGATCATAGTTCTCCTCTTCATGTTCTTCTACCTACACCTACCATAGATAACACTGATATTCATCAAGATGTAGCTAAGAAGGTATATGTTCAATTAATGAATTCCAAAAAATAAATCTTTAAACCTATGCTGAAATATGCTTTAACCAAGTATAAATGTCCTTTTCATTATAGTAATATGCATTTACTTGCTGATTGTAAGCATTTTAAGATATATGTTAGGGAAAGACCTACTTTAGGAATTATATCTCATTCTCGTGCAGTTTTACAATTCCTTCATAATTTTGATATAGGGGATACCTCTCATTCCGATATAATATAGATTTCTTCTCCTCTTGTCTCTAGACTAGGGGGCAAGAGGTGTATTTTCATCCAGTCTCCTAGGATCCATTAGGCTTTTATCATATATTGTGTCTTGAGCTTAATTGGTATTCTTTCTATCCTCTCTCTCTATGGTTTTGTATCATGTTTATAATCATCCATAGATTCTATATTCAAGATAGTTTGTCTAAGGTATCCCTTTCTTTTCATCCCTGGTGGGCAAGGTTCATTTCTTCCTTCTCTTTGTCTAGGGATCTTCTTTCCTTAGCTTAGTGGCATTTGTTTATATTACAATATTATTTCATTATACTCACCAATGTTTTGACTATGGATATCCTTTTATATGAGAGGTTGTTGTCCTAGGTCATCACCTCTTCTCTATTTTGCAAATTATGTTCATTATAAACTCTTTCCCTTGCTTTGGTGATTAGAGTTGTTTCTCTCATTTCAATGATTCTTTTTCCTCTTGATTGCAGGGGGCTAGATGATTGAATCTTTATTTCTTTTTTAAAGATGATATTTTATCTAAAATCACTCCTCTATGGTGGGGATCTTGTTGATAAGATCTCTTTCTCTTTGAGGATCCTTTTTCCATAAGCAACATATCCTTTTCATGATTATCTATACTCTTGGATGTAGGGGTCAATACCCTTCACTAAGAATGTAGTGTACATTATTGTTAAATAGGATATCTCCTTACATTGTGAAGTAGGTTTCCTCTTCCTCTTCCTTATCCTATCTAGTAGATTGCCACGATAAGGAGCGGGGCATATATAGGGTCTCCCTTGTACTATAGTTTTTTATTTATATGTTAAATCTTCTGAAGGTAACGCACATAAGTTGCTAAATCCTGAAGGGGCACGCATTTTTCAATTTCCAATATGCTAAATCCTCTAAAGGTAATGCACATAAGTTGCTAAATCCTGAAGAGACACAAATTTTTCAATTTTCAATATGCTAAATCCTCTGAAGGTAATGCACATAAGTTGCTCAATCCTGAAGAGATGCGCATTTTTCAATTTTCCGGTATGCTAAATCTTCCAAAGGTAATGTACATAAGTTGCTAAATCCTGAGGAGACACACATTTCATATTCATAGTGATACAAGAAGGTGGATCTATGGGTATTCTAGAAGCCATCAGAAGATGCATTACAATTTCAAATCACAGTTTATGGGTGAACTATCAGGTTTGGCCATCTATTTGGATCTTCCTCCTTGGTGATTCACGGTAAGGTGGGCATCTTACTAGGTGAGGTAATCACTTTCTCCTTTCTCTCTTTAACTTTCATGCTAGTAGGATTGGATCATCAAGCTATGTTATTTATAGTGTTTCTGATGCAGGAGCATCCTGGGTGTAAGAGCAATCTTGCATCACCCAAAAATATTTATGTTTTTATATTCAATAAGGGTTATTTCGTGCAGAGCTGCTATTTATGGAAAGTTACTATTTTTGGTAATTTTCGTATGTGCTCAGAATGATCTGATTTCTTTCTTGGAGGTTCATTTTGGTCATATAAGTCTGCCAGTAAAGTTTCATTTCCAGATCAAGTGTATATTGGAAGATATTGAAGATTTTCGGTATTGGCAACAGGGTACAGAAACTTCGAACTCAGTTTTGAAGGCTTTAGAGGCCCCGGATGAGGTCGAATTTTGGGCTGAATGAAGCTTGCTTGATTCAGGCGTTGTAGAGCTCCTCGCGCCCTTTCCGAAATGGGGTTACAATAGTCAATCGGGTGAACTGGTGATGACTTATGGTCTTCGGAAGTTGGGTCACCTGAAATGGCGGAAAATGATTTTTCTTCAAAATTTCTGTTCGGGTTTCAAAATTTATTTTGAGCCGACTATGATATAATGAAATGTAAAATAAAAAAATAATTCTAAGTTTGGTCGGCCTTATTGGCTAAAATTCTGGAACCTTCCCAGGCGGTGGAAAATTGCCTATATAAGGAAGGCTGTATTATTGTCTTAGGCAGTTCAGAATAGTTCTGGGTAGTAGATCTGGGTATTGATTCGAGGCTTTGTCCTACAGAATATTGTAAGGGAATGCCCATGTGGCTTTGCATATTGTAATTCTGAAAGTTTGTAATTCCACATTTGTGGAGATAATAAGAAGCCAATTTTCTGTTCTTGCATATTGTTGTTGTTTCTCTATTTCTGTTATGTGTTTGTGGTATTAAGGGGAGCACCCTTCATCAAGTGGTATCAGAGCAGGAGTTCTTGAGTGTGTAAATAGATCGCCGACTGTGAGGCAGTTTGCACCAGGACCGTGGCTAGGGTTTCAGCGCGCATCGCGAAAATGCCTCCACGAAGGGAACGTGGTGGAAGAGCTGGTGTTGTAACACCTGAGGTTAGAGAGCTGCAGAGACAAGTGCGAGCATTGCAAGAAGAGATTCGCAGAGGAATGAATCTTAATGTCAGAGACGAAAGCGAGGATGAAGCCGAAGAAGAATATCAAGAAGGAGAAGTTGAAATTGTGAACCATGAGGAAGAAAGACTTTTTCGGGCCATTTCCAAGATTGGGAAAAGACCTAAGATTGAGGTTCCTACATTTTTTAGAAATCTTAACCCAGAGGAATTGATCGACTGGATCAATGAATGTGAGGAATATTTTGAGTATGAAGATGTTGAGGATCCTGATAGGGTCAAATTTGCGAAAGCCAGACTGAAAGGTCATGCGAAGATCTGGTGGCAAGAAATTCAATTGGAGCGAAATAGAAGAGGGAAAGATAAAATCACAAGATGGGATCGGATGGTGGATAAATTGAAGCGGCAGTTCATTCCTGTTGATTATGAGCTTGACCTACTGAAGAAAATGCAGAGTTTGAAGCAAGCAGGAAGATCTGTTCAGGAGTATACAGAGGAGTTCTATCGACTTCTCATCAGAACAGGCCATGCAGAAGCTGACAAGGAAAAAGTTGCCCGATACCTTAATGGGTTAAGGCCAAGCATTCAGGAGGAGCTGAATCTGGTTCGAATGAACAGTATTGAGGAGGCATACCAGTTTGCCCTAAAAGTAGAGGAAAAGCTGAACAAGAAGTTTGAGAGCAGACAAAACGGAAGAGGTCACTGTGGACGATCTAGTGGACGGTCATATGGTGGCCGAAATGAAGATCCGAAAAAGAAGGATGAGGCCAGTAGCAGTCAGAATCAGCGAGGAAATAATTCCAATCACTTCCAGGATCAGAATAATAGAGATCAGAGAGGAAGAGGAAGAGGACAAGGATCTGGAAGAGGTGGCTTCCGTGGAACATGTTTTCACTGTGGAGAAGAAGGTCATAGGGCATTTGAATGTCCTCAGCGCCAAGGTAGAACAGACAGGAGAAATGAAGGCCAGGCCAGAGTTGCACATGTAGATGAAGATGTCAGATCATCAAATTCTGAAGATGCTGAAAGAGGAGAAACGTTGATTAACAGAAGAGTCCTGTTGAGTGGTGAGAATGAACCTGAGCAAAGGAGGAGCTTGTTTCGCACCAGGTGCAAGTGTGAAGGTAAATGTTGTGATGTGATTATCGATAGTGGAAGCACTGACAATTTGGTGTCAGAAGAGATGGTGACAAAGTTGAAGCTCAAGAGACAGAAACACCCACATCCATATCGGATTGCCTGGGTACAGGATGACCACAAGGTCATGGTCAATGAACAATGCCTAGTGAAGTTCAAGATCGGTGGGTACCAAGACGAGGTACTATGTGATATCATATCTATGGATGCATGTCATATGTTGTTGGGTAGACCATGGCAGTTTGACAGATGTGCTGTACATGATGGCCGTGCGAATACCTATTCCCTGACAAAGGATGGAGTGCGACATAAGCTAAAGCCATTGAAGGAGACCGAAGAAAAGGTATGTGGTAATGCAAGGATAACTTTTGTTGATGGAAGAAATTTCCTAGATGGTATGAGGCATGAGCATGTATGTTTTGCTTTAATTCCAAAAGCTGGTAAAGAGGAAGTAGAAGATGTTCCTGTAGAAGTTGCAGATTTGTTGAATGAGTTTCAGGATATTGTATCCGATAACGTGCCTGATGGATTACCACCAGTGAGGAAGATCAGTCATCAAATGGATTTGATCCCAGGAGCGAGTTTGCCGAATAAGGCAGCACACAGAATGACACCTGCAGAAAGTGAGGAGTTGAACAGACAAGTATATGAACTGTTACAGAAAGGATTGATCCGTGAGAGTCTAAGTCCCTGTGCTGTACCAGCAGTATTAGCACCAAAAAAGAATGGAGAATGGAGGATGTGTACAGATTCTAGGGCAATAAACAAGATCACAATCAAGTACAGGTTTCCATTGCCACGAATGGATGATATTATGGACTGTTTGAGTGGAGCTGTGTATTTTTCAAAGATAGATCTAAAAAGTGGATATCATCAGATTCGGATCAGAGAAGGAGATGAATGGAAGACTGCCTTCAAGACAAAGGAAGGACTGTATGAGTGGTTAGTCATGCCTTTTGGGCTAACCAATGCACCGAGCACTTTCATGCGGCTCATGAACGAGGTTCTGAAAGAATTTCTAGGTAAGTTTGTCATTGTTTACCTAGATGATATTCTGATCTTTAGTAAGACATTGGAGGAGCATATGATGCATATTCGTATGGTATTTGAGAAGCTGAGAGAAGAGAAATTGTTGATTAATTTGAAGAAGTGCAGTTTTGTGAAGAAAGAGTTGGTGTATTTGGGGTTTGTAGTTTCAGGAGAAGGTCTAAAAATGGACCCAGAGAAGGTACAGGCTATCCTTGAATGGCCTACTCCAAGGAATGCTACTGAGGTAAGATCTTTTCATGGTCTAGCTAGCTTTTACAGAAAGTTTATCCGAAATTTTAGCAGTATTTGTGGACCCTTGACTGAAACAATGAGAGGGGATAGAAAAGAGTTTAAGTGGACTAATGGGGCAGAAACGAGTTTTCAATTATTGAAACAAAAAGTTACAGAACAACCTATTTTAGCACTTCCAGATTTTAATAAGGTGTTTCAAGTAGATTGTGATGCTAGTGGTACTGCAATAGGAGCTGTTATGAGCCAAGAAGGTAAACCTGTTGCGTATTTCAGTGAGAAGTTAAATGATGCCAAGAGGAAATATTCTGTTTATGATCAGGAATTTTATGCTATAGTTCAGGCATTGAAAAAGTGGAGGCATTATCTGCTTCCTAAGGAGTTTGTTTTGTATACTGATCATCAAGCTTTGCAATATTTGAATAGTCAAGGAAAGTTGAATCAGAGGCATTTGAAATGGGTTGAGTTTTTGCAGAGTTATACATTTGTTTTGAAACACAGGAGTGGAAAGTCTAATAGGGTTGCAGATGCTCTTAGCAGAAGGCAACTATTGCTGACAGAAATGTAGATTGAAGTGGTTGGGTTCAAGGAACTCAAGAATTTGTATCCAGAGGATCCTGATTTTGGTGAAGCTTGGAAAGCTTGTACAGAACCTGTTACTCTAGACAGGACGAAATGGCTGGATTTCATCATCCAGGACGATATGCTATTCAAAGGGAGTCAATTGTGCATTCCACGAAGTTCTATGAGGGAGAATCTCATCAAGGAGAAGCATAGTGGAGGATTGGCTGGACACTTTGGTCGTGATAAAACCGTTGGTTTGGTTAGTGAGAATTATTATTGGCCGCAGTTGCAGCGAGATGTGAAGAAGTTTGTACAGAGTTGCAGAGTATGTCAGATGGCAAAAGGAGTGAAGCAGAATACAGGGTTGTATCAGCCATTATCTGTACCAGAGAAGCCTTGGGAGGATATCAGCATGGACTTTGTTCTTGGTTTACCGAGGACACAGCGGGGACACGATTCAATTTTTGTGGTAGTTGATAGATTTTCAAAGATGGCACATTTCATTCCCTGCAAGAAGACTACTGATGCTGTTCATGTAGCAGAATTGTTTTTCAAAGAGGTAGTGAGACTACATGGTTTGCCAAAGACCATAGTTTCAGATCGGGACACTAAGTTTGTTGGATATTTCTGGCGTACATTGTGGAAGAAGTTGAAGACAGATTTGAAGTTTAGTTCATCACATCATCCACAGACTGATGGACAGACAGAGGTGGTGAATAGGAGTTTGGGAAATTTGCTGAGATGTTTGGTTGGAGATAAGCCAACAGGATGGGATTTGATTTTACCACAGGCAGAATTTGCATACAATAATTCTGTCAACAGGAGCACTGGTAAATCGCCATTCCAGATTGTGTATGGAAGTAGTCCAAGAAATGCATCTGAATTGAGGAAGATAGATAAAGGAGAAATAAGTAGTGCTGAAGCTGAGGATTTTGCAGAACACTTGAAGAACATCCATGAGGAGGTGAGGAAGCATATTACCAAGATGAATGCACAGTATAAGGCTAAGGCAGATGAGAAAAGGAGGTATAAGGAATTTCAAGTTGGTGACGAAGTCATGGTTCATTTGCGGAAGGAGCGGTTTCCAGTTGGTACATATAACAAGCTGAAAATGAAGAAGTTTGGACCATGTAGGATACTGAAGAAACATGATTCAGGAAACGCATATGAGGTAGAATTGCCTACTGAGCTAAATATTTCACCAGTGTTTAACATTTCAGACCTGACAGAGTATCATGAAGGAGGTGTTGAAGATGAGATCACAGCAGCACAGTGGAGTATTCCAGCAACTAGTTTAGACACTAAGGAGATTGAAGATATACTGGATAGTTGTGTTGGCAGAAGCACAAGGAACAGGACATATGAAGAATATCTGGTCAAGTGGAAAGGACGACCTGTTGAAGACTCATCATGGCTAACAAAGGAGGAGGTTAACCGTCTTGGTTTTCCTCTACACACCTGAGTCGTGACAGGGTCACTTCTCAAATTACCCCGGGTGTCTGATGCAGGAGCATCCTGGGTGTAAGAGCAATCTTGCATCACCCAAAAATATTTATGTTTTTATATTCAATAAGGGTTATTTCGTGCAGAGCTGCTATTTATGGAAAGTTACTATTTTTGGTAATTTTCGTATGTGCTCAGAATGATCTGATTTCTTTCTTGGAGGTTCATTTTGGTCATATAAGTCTGCCAGTAAAGTTTCATTTCCAGATCAAGTGTATATTGGAAGATATTGAAGATTTTCGGTATTGGCAGCAGGGTACAGAAACTTCGAACTCAGTTTTGAAGGCTTTAGAGGCCCCGGATGAGGTCGAATTTTGGGTTGAATGAAGCTTGCTTGATTCAGGCGTTGTAGAGCTCCTCGCGCCCTTTCCGAAATGGGGTTACAATAGTCAATCGGGTGAACTGGTGATGACTTATGGTCTTCGGAAGTTGGGTCACCTGAAATGGCGGAAAATGATTTTTCTTCAAAATTTCTGTTCGGGTTTCAAAATTTATTTTGAGCCGACTATGATGTAATGAAATGTAAAATAAAAAAATAATTCTAAGTTTGGTCGGCCTTATTGGCTAAAATTCTGGAACCTTCCCAGGCGGTGGAAAATTGCCTATATAAGGAAGGCTGTATTATTGTCTTAGGCAGTTCAGAATAGTTCTGGGTAGTAGATCTGGGTATTGATTCGAGGCTTTGTCCTACAAAATATTGTAAGGGAATGCCCATGTGGCTTTGCATATTGTAATTCTGAAAGTTTGTAATTCCACATTTGTGGAGATAATAAGAAGCCAATTTTCTGTTCTTGCATATTGTTGTTGTTTCTCTATTTCTGTTATGTGTTTGTGGTATTAAGGGGAGCACCCTTCATCAGTTTCTCTTGTCTTTCTTATGTAATCATTTATGCTTTTATGATAGCTTTCCAAATATGATATTAGTATAGGAAATATTTCTTAGCAAGGTTTCCTCTACTAGTTGATTTGGGTTTGTTTTAGTACTAACCCCCTTTTTATGTTTTCACACCCTCGTGCATGTGTGTTGAGTTAGAATGTTTTATCCTAGGGGCTTGTATCCTTAAGCTAAGTGTTATTTTATCTCATTGTGAATCCACTTGGCTCTCTTCTTTCTTCTCCTTTACCAAGAGTTTGCATTGAATCCATACTCTTGCTAAAGTGGGGGCTTAATGTATCATCTTAAAATGGAAGCACTTCCATGTTAAGAATGTTTAGCCCTTTGAGTAAGTGGTCTAGGGTCATTTCAAGTGCCTTGATGAGGTCTTTGCATAGATCTGGCTTTTTCCCCTTGTTTTGCTTCACTCTACACCTATTTCCAGCTTTTCCTGGCACCTGGTCCTGAGAACTTAAGATCTGGGATCTCATGGTCAAAGTTGACCTCATGGGTCAAGGTCAACCTCAACCCTGAACTAGGGAAAATTCAACCTTGACCTTGACCTAGGTCAAAGTCAACCTTGACCTTGACCCTGGGTCCAAATTTCAAGTTCTAGAGGTTTCAGGATATCAAGCTTCGAAAAGTTTTATTTTCTCACTTTCGAGTCAGTTGTTTCAGATTTTGAAATGGTAAACTCTTAAATTTCATTTAATCTAGGTCCATTTCTAGGGGTAAAGGTTAATCAAGATTTAATTCTCTAATGTCAGCCTCTCTAGAAGTTTGTGCCCTAGATCACTATAAAAGAAAGCCTTCCTCTCTCATTTTCACATCTACTTTTCATGATCAAGACATCTAGCTCTCAAGTGAGTTCAAGCAATCATCAAGAAAGCATTGTCAATCAAGGAAATAATCAAGCCATCATCCTATTCAAGTATTCAAGCTCTCCATTAAAGATCAATGATTCAAGCATTCAAGCCTTGAAGGGATTTGGTTCAAGCATTCAAGATTCATCATTCAAACCCTAGATCTATCCATCATGGTGGTGTGATCTTTCTTCAAGATCCATTCATTCTTCTCTTCAAGGTGGATTTTGAGCATACAATCATGGAGGTTTTGATTTACATTTGTTAATGTTATGTTCAAGCTTTCATATCAACATACTTGTTTACATTTGAAATACAATTGCATATCTATTGAATATCATAGCTTCATTGTTAGATCTACTTCTACTACTTGCTAGCATTCTCTATTTCAATTTCATTATTAAGGTTGATTCCAAACTGGGTTTTGACTAAGGCAAACCCCTCATCTAAACAAAAAAACTATTTTTCTTGCAGGTACATGTACAGGATAGTGAATTATAGTTTAGATATGGATACCCTTTTTGGTGAACTTCTAGGATTTGTGAATAGAATTTCTATCGAAGTTGTTCTAGTTTAGGGATGACCTTTAGTGAGGGGTAAGACTGTGCTCTGGGGTAAGATTGTGCCCCACTATCTGAGTCAAAGTTGACTTGACCTCAGAAAGACAAAAATTTTTTGGGTTTTCTCTGTCTCGGCATTTCCAGTCTAGAGTAGGTTGCAGAATCTCCCGAAACTGAACATAGACATTAAAAAAATAGTGATTTCTACATCAGCCTTCTTTCAAGATAAGTATTCTATTTTATTTAGTTTGTATGTCCACAACATTTTCCATCACATATATTTCAAACACCATTCATTTTGGTGAACACCCCCTTACCCTATTTTACCTCTATTCACAAACATCATGAGAATTTTCCAAAGATATAAGTTTAGTTAAGTCAACTTTTGATAAGACACTAAAAATTTCATAGCCTTCCCTTTCATTGTCTTCATATGCCTCAATTTCATATGAAGCATTCAAACCATTTTCTAGTTTCACATAATGATTTTCAATATCCTTCTAGGTCTTATAACTTAGATAATCCTAGTATCCTTGCATTTAAACTTTTCGGTAAGCATAGTTAGATCCATCAAATGCAAGTAATGTAAATTTGTGTGCCATCAATATATCCTTAGAGATTTAAGATCTTCTAAAAGGAACCACGATTATGATACCAATTTTTGAATGTGCAAGACAACTATGGGTGAATTAGTTGTCCATAAATTATAACTTTAAAAACCTTTAATCAAATTTTCCAAACTTACTTTAAACTTTCAATTACTTAAAGATATGAACATAAAAAACACAACTATAAACACATAAAAATCTTGATTTACGTGGAAAATCTTGTAAAGAGAAAAACCATAGAGAATATTATTCTCAATCATATAGACAATGGTTAATGTGGATTATAAGAAAGGGTCATTTCTATAGGCTCATAGCCTAAATAAGACTCACTGACAGAAGTCTCACCACCTAGATGAAGAAGGATAAGGGAGAATAGATCCACCACTGATATACAACAACAACACAACTGAAATATTTGTAGTCACCTTTGGCTCACTACTTCCGATAGCTAACACATTGAAGTTCACACTGCTTTGCACCACAATTCATACCCAACTTATGCAATCAAGGAGACAAATCCTTTTTCATACATCCTCATCACACATACATATACTTGCACAATTTTTTCACAAATACACACATATGTAATACACTATCCCTGAATGATCAATTATTTATCTATACCAAATTTGCATTTGATAAATCTCCCACTATCAGTCAAGTAAGGACTAAACAATATTTAATTTAGCTCAGCATTAAACATTTTTGCAGTGGGGAGAAATAAGAAGTAGACCACCACATGCCATAACTGAGACCAAAAATATCACCATATATGCTACATATCTTCTTGTATACACTAAGACAAATAAATGAAGTGTAAACACTTGAGGTCAGCTAAACCTACAGTAGAAAAACCCTAAATTTTGAAACCACATATCAAAAGACAAAAATATTGTGCTAACTAGAATGAATTAAGATGATGACATTAATACTTTATCTTCAAAATCTCACCATCATAAACCATTATGCAGAGATATTCAAAGCATGCATTTCACAGATAGAATACTATTAGTCATAGTCATACACAGACAAATAAAAAATTCATCAAACTACATTCTGAAGCATAAAAATTTGAATTCAACAACACCAAATTGTACTCAACAACATATCAAAATCTCATCAATATATTTGCAACATAACGAATATGCAAAGAAAAATCCACATCACCACTACACATAAAACATGTTGACATAAATTCAACAATGTGTTGACATCAATGACAACCATATAAATATAACCATACCAAATCAGTCTCTATCCAAACTCACTCATTTATCTTAATACTACAACAATGAAATATGACAAATTATATCTAGTTATTGGACCATGCTAAGTTAGCACCCATAATTGGATATTTTATTATGCCCTATTTTGGTGATTTAAAGATTAGATGTCTTTTATGCTTGATCCTGACAACCTTATTTCTCTTTTCCCACTTCTTTTCCACCATCTTGGCACCCAATTCAAATTGAGGATCAAAATCCTCAGTATAGAATGGCTCATCTATTTTGTGCCTAGGTACAAATTATCTAATCCATTTTGTAGCCTTAGATTTAGGCCCAAATTTGGCTTGGAGCCATATGTTGGGGTGTTAATGGGAAAAATAGATCATGTGGTTGGACCATATTAATTTTGAATCCCTAAATAATGGATTAGGTATAAAAAAACCCTATCTCTCCTCATTTTTTAATCAAGAACTATACTCAAGAATTTGCAATCAAGTTTTGAAGAGAAATCAAGCAATCAAGATAAATTGAGCAATTGGATTCAATATTTGAAGGCAATGATCCAAGATCTATCTTCTCCAATTCATTCAAGTTCATTCTAGGGAAACATTCTCCATTGAATAAAATTTCTCTCCCATGATGAGTAAGTAGAGGAATTCTCAATCAAGCTAGAAGATCCTTCCTTCCATCTGCATTCATCTCTCCTTCATTGTAAGCAATCATCAAGCATAGCCACATTGAATATCTAGGAGTCAACATTCATAGATCTATGTATTTGTGAGAGAATCCTTGATTCCCATTCTACAAATCAAGGTAAAATCCTTGGTTTCAAACACATTCAATCATCTTCATGGGTATGAGCAATTCTAACATCCATCCATGAAGGTTTATACAAGGTAAATTGAACATTTACCTTCATGCATACTTTACTTTTATGTAATTCATTTCCATTTCAAGGTTGATCCTAAATGATGGTTTGACCAAGGCAAACCCCTTTGACCCATTTTGATGTGTGCAGGAATTAGCAAATCAAGAACAATCAAAGAATCCCTATTAGTTTTGGGTAAAAACTAAGGGTATACAATGACTCAAATATTCTATACCTAAGTATGAATCAGATCAACTATTGTATACCCTTAGAAATAGACTCAGATTTGATAGGAAGACAAGTTATAATGTCAGGACCTTAGAAAAGTTGTTACAAGTAATTTTGACACTCCTTTTGCTAGTTATTCAAATTTGAAGTAGCTTGTTTCCTATTTCATTGCTAGATGCACATGAATATTTCCTAATCTATATTCTTGTCTTTTCTATTATTTCCCATTTTAAAATTACATATTTAGGGATAGATCATTGTCCCATTTAGTGCTTGAGTCACCATTTGAGCCTATTGGCACATCTTCCTTTCAAATGTGGAATGGTGAAAAGGAGAGGTGATCTACCCTATTTTCATTTCTTCCCTTTTCAATCATGACATTTTTGTGAACCCAGCTCATAATATTTCTTGTTTTGATTTTGGTGGTTAGATTGCATTTATGACATTGTATGCTTCAAATCTTTATATTTGATTTGATAGTTAGATGTACTTTTCATTAATTGTGCTTAGTTAATGTTTTCATATCTCTTTAAAATTTCATATTTACGTTAGATCTATCTCTTTTTCATTTTTTAGTGCATGAGTGTTATTACATTGACTCCTACTTATAGCATTCTAGTTAGGAGAAAAAAATAAACTTATGGGTTCCTTTGATCTAGAGTCCTCTTTGTTTCCTAGGAAATTGGATAAGACCAACATGTATGCTACTAACATTCCTCATATTGAGAATAACTCTTCCCACTCTTCTCATGATGAAGATGAGACCTTAAGAGTTCCTCCAATTCAAGTTCAAAATCTTTCTCATGATTTTGAAAAAAATGAGCAATGGTTAGGAAAAGAAAAATCCAATCCTGAGATCACCTCCGTAGTAGAGGGTTTGAGGAAGATAATTCATAATGATGAAAATGGTGTTAAAATATTGCATAGTATCTCTCATCTCATTGGTAAAAATGTCAAGCCTATTGGAGATGGTTCCCAAGAATTAGTTTTCATTTCATCTACCACTAGTGTTGAGACCTTCATTCCTATTCCTACCTAAATACCTTGTGTGTCTACTTATGCTCCACCTATCATAACCACTTCAATTCAAAAAACCAATTCTAGACATTTTATCATTCCCAATCATATTGTTCCTACTTCGAGTAATCTATGTATTTCCTTACCTTCATCCATGCCCACTTATAATAGTGTTCCATTTTCATACTCTATCATTCCTTCCATTTCCCATAATGGTCTAAACCTTTCACACATATATCCTCCCACTCTTTCCACTGAATCTACTATGAATAACTTGGCTCAAACGATTTCATCTTTGCAACAACAAATTGCCTCTATGACTCAATCTAAGTTTAATATCTCTACTTGTGACATTGCTAGTCCTTTGTCCTTAGATATCATCCATGACATTATTCCTCAATACATGAAAATTCCTCATTTAGAGACTTACAATGGTAAGGATGATCCTTGGTAACATGTTAAAACCTTTCAAACATTGTGTAGTGATTTCTCTCATGAGTATAGGTTCATGGTTAAACTATTTACTATAACCTTTTAATATTAAGCCTTGCAATGGTATTGCTCTTTGACTCCTTATTCCATTAATTCCTTTGAAAAAAATTCTAATGCTTTCATTAATTTCAAAATAATATTGGTCCTAATATTTCTTTGACTAATTTGATGCATTATAAACAAGGTGTTAAAAAAAAAGTGACTGATTTCATTGGCAGATTTAAGAATTTGCATGCTCAGATTTCTTATCATGTGCCTGATGTGGATATTCAACATATTTTTATTTCTTATTTGAAAAATACATTATGGATAAGATATTATTGTCTAAAGTCTCCATGTTTACTCAATTATGTGTAGTGTTTCACAATTGAGTCAGTTTGGGAGCAATCCTTCAATGGCTCCAGTTGATAAGAATGATGTCACATTTTAGTCCTATCAAAAGTTTCAAAAACCTAAGAGCTTCATAAAAATCAATAATTCATCAAACCATGTTGATGAGCAAGTGGCAACAAAATCCAAAGGTGTGGCTCCTTTTTCATCTATTTTTAGACCTTCTCATAATTTTAAATGTCTTTCTGAATCTTTTCATAATGTAATGTTGAAGTTGAATAACGGTAATGTGATATAACATCTTCCTATTAAAACAATTGACACATCCAACCCTTTTCCTAAATCCTTTGATCCAAAAAAGATTTTTTTCAATACCATCATCAACCTAGCCATGATACTCAGAAGTGTTTCCATTTGAAATATGTTATTTGAGACCTCACCGATTCCAATAATATATCTATTGAAGGTGTTAATGATCAAGGAACAAATCCATAGCACTACCCAAATAAAACTTTTAAATTTATACCAATCATTTTCCCTCTCATTTGACCAATACTATTGAGTCTACTCAGTCTTTAACTTCTTCTTCCACCCATGTTGTTGACTATGACATTGAGTGTACTAAAGCCTACAATGTTGTCAACCTTATTGATCAATGCAAACCTAAACCTAAACCTAGACTTGAGATTTGCATTACATTTAATCCTAAAGAGATAATTAAAGCACCTAATGGTCCTATTTACATTGTAGCAAAGGTTAATGGTCTTATTTCTCGTGGTGTCCTTAAATACCACTTGCATGGTGAATTTTATAACTGAAGATCATCTTTATACTAGACAATTGTAACAATATTTATATGATAAATATGATGTGATGATCCAAACTTGCAATAGTTTCACCTATCCTACCCATGGTTCAATTACGTTTCCTATATAAGTTGATGGTAAAACTCTAGATGCCACCTTTGTTTTCATCCCAACTTTTGATTAGTTTCAAGTTAGACTTCATCTTCCTTGGCTCACCTCCATGAAAGCCATAGCCTCTCCTATTCAAAAATGTTTAAAATTTCCCCATGATGGATAAATAATCACAATTAATCATAGTCACTATTAGCCTTTATATCCTAGAGATTACTTTGACCTTGACTTCATTTTTCCTTCCATACCTCAACCAATTCAACCTCATAAAGATAATGTTTTTTGATCCTCCCATAAATTCAAAATTCAAAATATTTGTGAGCTTAGAGATCCTAAGGATATTCCATCTCCTTTCCTAAAACTTGGACTTCTTCCTACACCTTCCAACCTCCTCTTTATGCTTCCGTTCTACCTCCTATATCTTATAAATATTCCATTGATGACATCTCTCAAGTAACTGTGGTGCCTTCCATTCTTCCCCTTAAAGAAGAAAAGGGCTCGATGTTGATTGATCATAAACTAAACAAAATCTCAAGAAAATAAAAATGTAACCTTTGTGCTTGTGACCACCATCCTAAATATTGTGCTAGAGCCTATGAGTGTGCTTACCAAAATATTCCTCCCCTAATACACCTACTAATGCTTTGATTCTCTTTGGCCAATATATGCATAACCCAAGGGAGGAAGTTAATTTGAAAAAGATGAAATTGAAAAAAATATGATAATTCTATTCATATATTAGATTCTATAACAATTAATTTAGATGAAGAAGATACTTCTAATGATGATTATTTTAGTGTTCCTAATCCAAATAATGATATTCACGCTAGTGATTCTGATGATATGTATGAACTTATTGATGTTAATCTTAATTTACAACCTATGCTTACAAAGCAATTATCTCTTAGTCCCAGTGATGAACAAAGTGCTCCATCTTAACATCATGGTCCTTGTTTGGAATTGGATATTGTTCCATCTAGCATGCTTAATGTTTCTCTTCTCACATGTTTCCCACCTCCCTAAACACTACATACCAAGATGGGGGGGTAGGCGATATGCTTGACTAGATCCTCTTGTATGGTGGATTTTTTGTGTTTGATTGTTGTAATGTGCTTCCATGTGATGTGATTCTTGTCATATGTTTTGTTTAGATTTCTTTAGATGACCCTTGTTTCTATGTTGGTGCAAGGTGATGAAGAGATTGACCCGTTATGACATTCCTCTATTTGTATCTCATTTCTTCTATATGTTGTTACATTTTATGTCATGCATGTTCCACTATTAGTAAATTTTCCTTTGTGTTATCTAATTGGGGATGATGCAAAACAATAGTTACCTATTATTTTCAGTCTCCATGATTCTGGCCACCAAAAAATATTCTTCATAAGTCTTACATGACATTCTTCCATTGTACTTGTAGTTTTGATTCCTTTGGGGAATGATGACAATAATTTTGATATAATTGTGATATAGATGAGTTATCATATGATCATTGAACCATAAGTTAGGAGATCCATTTTTTCCTATCTTTTGTCTTTTGTTCATTTCCCTTGGTTTGTCCTTACTTGGGGATATCTCATAGTGGAAATGTCTCTCGTAGGTGTGTGTACTCTCTGTTAAATCCATTGCTCCTGTTAAGGCATTTACAATCATTTTAACATAGGGGCATACACTTCTCTCCTTGTTTCACATTTTTCAGATAAAAATAATGATTCAACACAATCTCTCTTATGCATATGGCTAAGGAGACAATACTTTCCTTATGTTTATCTTTTCATTATCATGAGCTTGTGCATTATTCAATAGATCTCTTAATGGAGATAATTCTTTCCTTAAGGACTAACCCTCTTTTTCTAGATCCCTTTTGAGAAAATGGTTTCCTTATGACTGATTTCCTTTTTAGGATCCCTTAATAGAGACAATGATTTTCTTAAGGACTGATCCCTTTTTTTTTATGGGTTCAATAGCATGACACAACTTGTTAGACTATCAATGTCATCTTTTGTACCAATTTTTTCTCATTGCAAGATCCATAGTAAGGAAATACCTTACTACGCTAGTGGCTCATGGCTCTCTCTCTCTCTCTCTCTCAAGTTCGAGTGATGCCTCTTTTATCTTGGTTTTTTATTTGACAAGGACTTAAGTCACCTGGGGGCTTGATGTTTCTTTGTCTCCATGACCTTGATAAGATCATTCTTATAGATTGATCTACTATAATGTGAGCATGAGTGTGTCTTGGGGACTAAATGTACCATCCTAAAAAGTTAGCATCCAGATTTGGATGTGCTATTAGGCCCCATTTTTCTGATTTTGATATTAGATGTCCGTTATACTTGATCTTGACAACCCGATTCCTTTTTTCCTACCTCTTCTTCACCATCCCTCCACCTAGCTTAAATATGAGATAAAATATCCTAGGTAGAGAACCTCTCAGCCATTTTGTATCTAGGTACAAATTGGCCTAGCCATTATGTACCCTTGGATTTAGGCCCATGTTTGGTCTAGAGCCCTATGTTGGGGTGTTAATGGGAAAAAAGATCCTGAGGTTGGATTGGATTAATTTTGAATTGTTAAATGATTGATGAGGTACAAAAACACCCCATCTATCCTCATTTTGTAATGAAGAATGATACTCAATAATTTTCTATCAAGTTTTCAAGAGCAATCAAGTGATCAAGAGAAATTGAGCAATTGGATTCAAGATTTGAAGGCAAGCATCCAAGATCTAGCTTCTCCAATTTATTCAAGTTCATTCAAAGATAATCTTCTCCATTGAAGAAATTTTTTCTCCCATTATGGTCAAGTAAAGGAATTTACAGTCAAGAAAGAAGATCCTTCCTTCCATCTACATTCATATCTCCTTCATTGCAAGCGATCATCAAGCATAGCCACATTGAAGATCTAGGAGTGACATTCATATATCCATGCATTTGTGATGAAATCCTTGATTCCTATTCTAAAAATCAAGGTCAACTCCTTGGTTTCAAGAACATTCAATCATCTTCATGGGTTTGAGAAATTCCAACATCTTTCTATGAGGGTTTATACAAGGTGAATTAAATAATGACCTTTCTACATACTTTCCTTTTATACAATTTCTTTCCATTTCAAGGTTGATTCCTAAATGAGGGTTTGACCAAGGAAAACCCATTTTACCTAACCTTTTCCAAAAAATATTGTCTGTAGGAATAGGGCACATAGCTATTAGAACTTTTTTGGTTATATAAAAAATAGTTGGAGTATCCTTGTTAGTTTTAGGACAAAAAATAGGGTATAGAATGACATAGCCTTTCTATACCTAGGTATAGATTGGATAAAATATTGTATACCCTTAGAAGCACACTCAAATTTGATAGGTAGACATGTTACAATTTTGGGATCTCATAAAATTTGTTGGAGGTATGTTCGATACTCCATCTGTTAGTTATTCATATCTTAAGTATCTTATTTCCTATTTCACTTCTAGATGCATATGCATATTTCCTAATCCACATTTATGTATTTGTTATCATTTTCCATTTAAAAATTACATATTTAGCAAAGGATCATTTTCCCATTTAGTGCTTGAGTCATTACTTGAGCCTCTTGGGGCATCTTCCTTCCGAATGTAGAATCTTGAAAAGGAGAGGCAATCTATCCTATTTCCATTGCTTCCCTTTTCACCTCACACAATTACAAATTGATATTTCCATGCACAATTTCTTAATATTGTTATAGCAATTGATTATAGTATTTTGTGTGCCACTAATAACACATAAACTCAAAGTAATAAGTTCTCAAAGCTATAATGAATGGACAATAGTAAGGTAAATTTTGGATTTCATGTATTTCATCAACAAATTGATATTACCAAAGTTGTATCATGCCATAAACCTATTCAAAGGATTGGTTATAATATCAATAAAAGAACTCTGCAATTCTGGTTGAACAAGAAAACCAATATTTCTTTACTAGCTTATGAGAAGTTTGTATTATTTCAAAAATTTTAAATATTAAGTATATTTTTAATTTTATTTATTTATTTACATCCAAAACTCCAATGCATGCAAGCTAAGCCATAATATAGAACATATAACATAATTGTACAACATGCTTATGATAGCATGATGTTCATATAGATTTCTTAAAGGATAATGCATTGTATTGTGAAAAAAATTTCATAATAATAAACATGGTAAAGTACATAGTTATGTGACTATGGTACTAAAGCATTAGCATAACTAGACAATAAAAATGGTGTTGAAAATTAGGAAGAGTTTGTAGAAGGATTTGATGCTTTCACATTTTCTTTTTTAGTATGTATTTGTAAAGTAGATGAGGGTACTGAAGATGGTGTTAGTGTGCGATGGGGCATATTTATATACAAAAATATAAGTGCATTGAAGACATTAGAGAGCCTTGTTGATGGATGATGGCCCAAGTGGGTATTGTGCACGTTGAGGGAAAGAGTAAAAATGAGTTAACAATTATTAGTGACAACTATTTGGAGAGTATTGTAAACACAAGAAAATACACTACATTCTTTTACCATGTCATAGGAGAATAGATACACCACAAGAGAATCACCCTCATTTTCATCATATGTAACAATAACTTCATTGTAGCTAGTTGGCGAAAGGAAATAACCTTTTGTATAAGAGTGGTAACTTCTCCACGAACTCTAAATTGTTGCCCAAGTCCATGCAATTTGATAAGAATCTAAGGAAACCACATCAGAGTAGTAAATTATTATAGAATCATTCTTAAAAAATTATTCACCTAATATGAATCTAAGGTATTATTCCAGACATGGACAATCAATAGAGAATATATGTGCCATTTTTTTGTCCTTATGGGAAATCCCATTTTGGCCTTGGAATGTAGATACACATTTTTTTGCTAGCTTGGACATTCTGATATGGTATACACGTCTAGAAATGATAAATGAAAATCTCAATAAACTAACAAGTAGAACAATTAATGACCCATTCATTGAATTGAATTATTTTGTTTCATCCATATATTTTTAAATAGCATCAATTAATGGTTGCTAAGAAAATATCTTTTAACATATGGTTAAGTTATGAACATTAAGAGGAACAACTATAGAGGAAAAAATGGTACAAAACTAGTTCTTTTTCTATTTCAATTCTTTCTTCACCTTCACGACACAATTATTTTTTCTATCCTAGTGAAAAAGTTTGAGAATTAGTAATTTAGTGAATTAGAAAGCTAGAAATGAGAAGAATCATGTAAAAGTTAATTTAATAACCTTACCTTGTAGTTTTTTGTTGAAAGATTTATTGTAGTTGATTCTTAATTGTACTCTTGAACAACCTTGTTATGTTTGTTTCTGTATAATATGAAATAGTTGTTAGAGTAATAAAGTGTTTAGTTATTAAATAAGTCATTTTTTACTTAATTACTAAGTCACTTATTATCTCTTTATGCTTAAGCTAAACTTTAGGCATATAATAATTAATTGCTTTATTAATTATTATCATGCAACCTAGGTTTGTTCACCCTTTTAGGGTTTTGATCTCCTCTATAAGGATTGATCTCTCTTATAAAAGATTGTAATTGAGAAACATTCATTTTATTGAATTGCAACTTTTGTTTTTGCACATCAAGAATGTCTCCTCTTTCATGGATCCATGTGTTTAGGCCTCTCTAGCTTCTTACTTTTCTCTCTTTCTATGACAGGTGTTTGCATGCAGGTGTTCTTGGGAGTCGTGGGTTGTTTACTCATCAACTCTAATAATAGTCAATAATAATAATATCAAACTTAAAAAATTGACAAGTAAAAGAATAATTAAATTATAAGCATACAAAATTTCCATGTCCAAATTATCATTATTAAAATGCTCTTAATAAATATTATTTTTGATCAAATCTTAAACACAAGTTGTTATATTATTTGAAAATTAGAATGATTTTAAATTAATTTATCAATTTATATTTTTGTTAAAATTCTAAATGCAACAAAATATGAATTTTAGTTAATATAAGATATTTGTAGATTGCAACTAGTTGTCTAATTATACTAGATAAAATTCTTTGTAAAGTACTCATGAAATTTGTAAATATTTTGGATGTCATGCTTCTATGTTACATTGGGGCTGCCTATAATGCATTTAGAGATTTGTCTATAGATCAAATCTCTTACAATTTTTTTTAACAAAAAATATTTGGAAGACTTTCAAAGTGTGTTACTTTGTGTTGCCATATACAAGTATAGCCATGCAAGATGGTAGTTGGAGAATGATGGATGCCTAAATGATTGAAACATAAGTGTATAAGTCTTTGAGTTTGTAATTTTGAGTCTTAGTTTTGTTTGTTTGTTTGTTTGTTTATTGTTGTTGTTGATCTTGCAATTAGGAAATTCTATTATTCTATTTAATGTATTTTTTTACCAGATTCAATAAAAATAAAAAAGATACTAGATTTAATGTATTCTTTTACTGAAATCAATAAAAATAAAAAAGATATTAACTTTTATATTTCAATTTATCTCATCTCATTTGAGTAAAGCATTTTGGCTCTTCTTATTATTAAAATCAATCTGGTAAATTTCCCATTTATATTAAAAAATAAATTTGAAGACATAAGACAATAAATAGCTCTATGAAGAGGTTAGGAATGTGACATGCAATTATCTAAAGTAGTAAAATGGAGAACCAAAATATGATATTAAAAATTGATAGAAAGAAAATTCTTTCAATGCAAGATTGAAAAGGATTGGAGTTAATGTGAAAATAAAATAAAATACTTAATAAGTAAAATTCATTAAACAATGCGATGTTGAGAAAGATAGGAATTATAAATACATATATTAACTTTTTTCTTTTTATTTTAAAACTATATAATCAATTTTAATTTTTTTTAATCATTTTTTGAATATATTTATTTATATTATTTAAGAACTTAAACAAATGGTTGTACACTTTTTTTCTCATTTTAGATAATGACCAAGAATATGATCTTTATTTAAGACCATAATCTTAATATTTATCACAACATTTTATTTTTATTAAGAATTAAGAATTATGGCTTCATTTGTTTTATTTATTTATTATTGTTTAGTAAACTTGAATAGTACAATAATTATATAATATAAATAAATAATATTTGTATATATTATGAAAACAATGCAAGTAAATCATTTCTATTTACTAGTAATATAATGATTTATAATAAGTAGAATAATAAAAGGTATTATACAAAGGATCGTATAAGCATCTACCTAGATTACAATTTGTAATTGTCTATTTTTTCATAAACACTTGTACTCAATTATTGTGTCTACCTAAAATTGCAGTTTGTATCTATTTTTTATTCTTTTTGGTTTCAAAATTGTAGTTTGCAATTGTCTTCCATATTGTAACAGTTTCTAATATGAATTGTAAGATTTGGTTAATTTAGTTTTTACAATAGTGTGTGCATTATGATTTTGACATTTATTATTAATAGTTTTCATTGTATTATATTGATACATAAGATTTTATGATGTTCATATTATATTATTTGTTATCTATTTAAAATAATTAATATTTGTAACAAACTTATTCTGAATATTTATTAGTATGAATCTGAAAACTTAATTGAAAAATATTCTTTTGACTATTTATATTTTTCTCAGAACGTAAATCCTAAAATGGAAAACATTCAAATGATTAGTAAGGAAAACTACTTAAGAAGTCAAGAATAAAAAATAAATAAATCTTCAAGACTATTATGTATATTTTTTAAAATATAGAAATACTAGTCTTTTCCCCTCATAAAACTACTTTAGAAAAATAATTCCTATGATAGCTCCATCAAACTTTTATTTTGAATTGTGTAATGAAGCTATTGCATATTGAATTGGGGTTTTAAGTATATTTTTCAACTAATCAATTTAACTATCAAAATCAAAAATCAACTATCAACCAACAACAACTATTTACTAATAAATCATATGTACAACATTGTTCCACAAAGCAAATTTACAAAAAAAAAAAAATCAAAGGCATGGAAGATAAATGTGTGGATCCACAATTTATATTCTACAAATGAAGAGTTGGCATAGTTAAAATTGATTTCAAGAAGAATATAGTGTGCCAAGTTTTCCTTAAGAAAATGGATATCTTGAAGAAAATAGAGTAGCATAGATTTACTACTCTTAAACTGACTAGAATAGTTTATAATTGAAGTTCTTAAGAAAAATTAGATCTTATGTTAAACAATGTTAGTTTTGAATTATTTTAAATGTTTTAGAAAGGAATCTGATTAAATAATGTTGTCAAACTAATGACTTATTGAACGAAGGTAAATTAATATTTTTACATTATCAATAATGTTACCAAACTAGTGGCTTATTGAATGTAAGAAAATTAACAATTTTAAATTTTCAATAATTTCTACAGCTCTAAATGAGTCTGATAATGAAGCCCTACTTACTCCATATAAGAAATTAGAGGTCTGGAAAGTGTGAAAATGTGTGAGTTCCATTCAAAAATAATATGCATAATCACTACTACACAGTTGAATCCTGATAGCAATATCACAATATGCATAATGATATCTATTGTTTAAATTTGTAATGATTAAGGATTTTACATTTACTTCTTACATATTTTCAAAAAAATAAATATTTGTGAAAAAATACACTTGTTTAATAACAAAGACTAAATCCCTTAAGACTCTCACTAGAAAAAATAACAACTTACATTGCAAGGTTTTGACAATTGTCATAATTGCAAGCAACAAGTTGGGACTTCCTATTAAGGCAACCATATATTTTTTGGAAAGAAAATTTGTTGATGAAAAATAAACCAAAGCCTTTCTAGGGCTTGCAATCTTTTTCGTGTAAAATCTCATACAAGGATCTTTAAAAAAAATAGAAGCAACTATAAAGCATCTAGAAAGGTTGTCTTCTTTCAAAGGTTGATTCTCAACAAACTATGTTGTAATAACTATATTCCCTTTGGTAAAATGATAAGAGAAACAATTTCAAAACATGGAAAATGTTATAAGCTAATTTATTGCACACTTTTAAATTTACATTCATTTACAGGCACAACTCTGAAAAAAATTAGCCTAGCATTGATATAAAAATTCCTCAATAAGTTACATTTGTTAAAATCACAAGCTTTAATCTTATATTGTAAATGTTGGAGATATTATTTACAAAATTTATAATTATAGGCACTCTACTAGTGTTTATGTTTTTCATCGATAGGGGAGTTCAATGCTTAGTAATTGGTGCAACCTATATAGGAAAATTTCTTATCTCTGGTTCATTGGACACTGCATGTCCATTTTGAAGGATGATTGTTTAGGAACAATGTCTTATTAAGTTGTTAGCATCTTCCATATGACACACTCTATGTCACCAATCAACATTAAAATCTATTTTGTATGCATTCTTTGTGTTGATTTTTCTTAGAACCAGACCATGAGAGAGTTGACTTGTCCTAAATTCCTAATCACTATTTAAATACTAATATAAAAGTTATTGATATTTATAATTTTCTTAGTTCTATCATTGTATATGATGTAGATCAAATATGATCTTGAAGGACCCAAATGCACATTGAGTAGAAAATTATTTACAGATACTTTTAGAAAAATATATCAATCTTATACCACCCAAACTGACTATTCAAGTACAACCACTAAATTCATAAAACTAACACCTATCAATAATTTTAGGATTATAAAGGCCACAAAAATAGCCAATAAAATGCTTTTGACGTTTTAGAATCAAGTGAAATAAATAAATTTTTAATTTTTATTTTATGTGTCATGAGGAAAAGTTAGTATTGCTTCCGCAACTTCTATGACTCGTGTTGTTAACATTTGTAACTACCAAGATAGATAAGCATACTTATGAAAAGCCAAAAATAGATGAAACAACATTTTTTCTAATCTTCTAGATCTCAATAAATATGATTATAGTGGTTGCATCAAACAATGACAAAACCAAGAGCATTAATAGACCCAAATATGATTATACTGATTAAATTAAACAATAAAAGAAAGAACAACACATGTTAGAGTAAAAGGTTCTTTTCACCTAATTATTCTAATTAAGTCATGTTTTATTCCTCTCTTAAGATTAACTTAGTCTTGCATTGTAGGTATTTAATAATTATTCTAATCATTAAATACATTTTTCCCTTTAGGCTTGCCTATTCCTTTAAGGTTTCTTATTCTCTGTTCATAAGGTTGAATATGATTACACTGATTAAATTAAACAAAAAAAGAAAGAACAATATCAACATAGCTTGAAACACCAAAATGAGAATTTTTGCACAATCAATCAAACTTTACAAGAAATTTTTTGTCAAAATCAATCAAACTTTACAACCAGGTTAAAACAAAAGCTATTCTCTTAAATCTAATTTTTTTATATAATTAAATGTAAAAATATAAAAAACAATAGCTATTTCTACAATTTCTCATAATTTATATGAATAAGACTCAAACAAGATGCAACAACATATCAAATATTTCATTCTTTCTCCGAATAAATAAACATCTCAAACATAAAGAGAAATATTGAGGAAAATATTTAGCACAAAAAATGTTGAAATAAAATTTTCACTATTATTTTTCACCAAAAATATGAAAGTTATTCCATTATTTATCACAAAAAAGTACCAGTTTGGGCTCGGTTTAAAGAAAACCAACAAAAAGGACAAAAAATATATTTGGATTTACATAGCATATCTAGCTGAGGAACAGCTAAGAGGAAAATATAAAAAATAGGAAATGCACTTGTAGGAAACCTAAAAAGTTCACTTTGAAGATGAGAATTTTGGGACGTTGGAAAAGTTGAACAATAGATGCAACAATCCAAGCTCGTATCTAACCCGCTTAATTAATTTCAAACAAAAAATAAATAGAGATCTATTCTTATTGATAATATCTAAAGAATACCTAACAATTGGATAATCAAGATAACATTTTTTCATTGTGATCAAAAATTAAAACTTGGAAAAACAAGAGCTCCAACAAAAAAGGGAAAAAAACTCATTGTGTTTACAACTTCGTAGAAGTAGAAATATTTACTTCAATATCTTTAAAGAATATGTAAGTGTTGAATGTAGTGTTGACATGATGCAATGACAAGGATAAGAAAATCCAACTCCCTCCTTAAGAGAGCAACGAGAAGTGCTCCTAGGGTTATGTATGATTGGGTCACAATCACACTAGGAAAATCAGTAAAGATTAATGTGTAGGTACATAAGGTAGGCCTTTTTTGATTCATCTGGCTAGAAACTAGAAAACTATGATTCACTTTTTTTTTCTGAATATTTAAAACATGAAATTTTACATAAGAAATAAATTCTAACAAACTAAAATTTATGTTGTCAACTATTACTAACCTCAAATTTTAACAAAATTTCATAAGATGTAGGGTAATAAGAGTTTTAATGAAATTACGAGAATTTAAATCCTATGAACATCATCCACAAGTAAAATCAGATTTCCATAAAGAAAAACATATTTGATCTTTTAAACTTGAAATAACATGAATTAGGGATCCACAATTCGGACTATCCAAATGCAATCGTCTAAGGAAATGAAACAAGATTTCTCAAAATTCATCAAAATCACACAACCATACTCACTTATGCGCACATGTGAGATAAATTCATCCTTTAGAATGCTAACAATCTGATCAACTCCATTAATCTACCACCACAAGTAAATTCCTCACAATTAACACCAATTAAACCAAAGACAAAGTAAATTCACACAAAATATATGCAATTGCTCTTGAATTCAATTCTTTTTATCCAAACTCACAAAATTAGTAGATCTTCACACCGAGATTGCAACACCATTTGCATGTATTGTTATATTGCAAAAATTTTAACCCTTATTACAAATTGAATTTGAGTTTTTATAGTTTTTACAATTTCAAAATTTCCAAACTCATAACTAGGGTCATTGGGCATTATTTCTAGGTGTAATGACATTAAAAATAAATATTAACATGAAAATATACTCCTACACTATTAAATTATAATTTGACTTTGAGTTGCATACATTTATAACCCAAAAAGAGCTCATTTCGAGCTAAAATGTGCCAATAATATTGAGTTGAACTCGAGTTTAACAACAACAAAATTGTGGATGCCTAGATATGTTTTTTCAACAAAATGGTTGATTCATTCATCAAGAAAACTAACCCTCTTCATTTTCTCGACCTAAAGGACAACTGGAGACATTAAAACAAGCATCTTAATGAAGATTTGAACTAGAGACATTAAAACAAGCATCTTAATGAAGATTTGAACCAACGAAAAAATTGTCACTTTCAGCAAAAACGTGGCTCACTATATTTTCAACAGTTGAAAAATTGGAAGCACTATGAAATAATACAATTTTATTTGATTTCATAAATGCACTATGAGATCTCAAAAAGCTTGGTTGAAAATTTAGACCAATGTATTAAACTCTCCAAATGGCAGAAGCTTCATGTATTCTAGCTGAGTCTACTCATGGTTCTTTGAAAACTTTAGAGCTACTTTCTTGTCTCTTGAAATTGTTGCATCTCATTCCCAACGTCCACTAACTCTTTGGCGCCTTTCATCCAAATGATATATGTCCACTAACTTTTGCTTGTGAAGCATTTCTCCATATTGATATAGAAAATTTATCAAAGCTTGAGGCAAAATCCAAGAAGTGTACTTTTACTAGGTATGGCATTAATGATTTTGGTTATCATTTATGTGATTTTGAGAATCACAAAATAATTATGGGTAAAGATGTCATATTTAATGAAAATGTCATGTACAAGGATCAAATACCAAGAAAGAAGCAAGAAGAGGAACACATAGAATGCATTGTGCTTGATGATATCCTAGTAAACGTAGTCCCAACAGTGCCAAAAAATATTGAGCAACTAGAACCAAAACAAGTTCCTCAAACTCTAGTAAGAAGATCTTCCAGGATAAGTAGACCTCCTTAACGATATTCTCCTCCATTATATTATATAATATTGACTGATTCTTGTAAACAAGAAAGTTATGTAGAAGAAGTGTAGGTTGAAACCAAAAAGAAGTGGGAGCAAGGAATGAAAGAGGAGATGGATTCCTCGATAGAAAATCAAACTTGGGAGTTATTTGAATTGCCTAAAGGTAAAAGAGAATGGCCTAACAAATGGATTTACAAGTTAAAGGAAGAACATGCAGGAGGCAAGAAAAGATCTATACTTATGGTCAAAGGCTTTGCACAGAAAAAAGGTATTGATTGTGATGAGATATTTTATCTTGGTTTTAAAATGACTTCAATTTGAACTATTCCAAGTCTTGTGGCCACTAAATATTTGCATATGGAATAATTAGATGTCAAGACAACTTTTATCCATGGATATTTGGAGGAGATTTATATGCTGCAACCACAAGGATATGAGGTCAAAGGTAAGAAAAATGTAGTGTGCAGGTTGAAGAAGAGCTTGTATGGGCTAAAACAAGTACCCCGAAAATGGTATTTGAAATTTGATAATTTTATGGTTGAACAAGGTTAAAACAAATGTCATTATGATCATTGTGTTTATTTCCAAAGATTGGATAATGGTAGCTATATTAGCCTATTATTATATGTTGATGATATGCTTGTTTTTGGGTCTAATATGTAGCATATAAATGACATTAAATAGAAATTAGCAAAATAATTTTATATGAAGGATTTGGGTGCAACAAAACAAATCCTTGGTATGATAATAACTGGGGACAAGAAAAAACACACATTGATATTGTCTCAAAGTGATTACATAGAAAAAGGTGTTGAAAATATTTTAGATACAAGATGCAAAACTAGTTAGTACATATTTGCCTAGTCAGTTTAAATTGTCCAAAGAGATGAGCCCCAAGAAATAGGAGGAGATCAAGTACATGTCTAAGGTTCCGTACTCTTCAACAATTGACAGCTTGATCTATGCCATGGTACATGTACAAGGCCAGATATTGCACATGTAGTGGGAGTTGTGAGTAGGTATATGAACAATCTTTAAAAAGAGCATTGGAATGCAGTAAAGTGGATCCTCAGGTATTGAGAAGTACAACAACTCAGTCTTTATGTTTTGGAGGCTTCCATTCCACTTAACAAGGCTACATTGATTCAAATTTAGTAGGAGATATTGATATCAAAAGAACACTACAAGGTATGTTTTTACTATAGGTGGCACAATGGTTAGCTGAATTTCCAGATTACAAAAGGTTGTAGCACTTTCAACCAAAAAAGTAGATAATGTTTCTACTATAGAGACTAGTAAGGAGATGATTTGGTTGCAAAGGTTTATGGAGGAATTGGGCAAGACACAAGATCATAGCATGTTGTATAGTGACAGTCAGAGTATGATTCATCTTGCAAAGAACTCAACTCTTGACTCTAAGACCAAACACATCCAGATTTGGTATTATTTCATACGCTCAATTTTAGAGGATGGACAATTGAAGGTAGAGAAGATACATACTAGAAAAAATCCTTTAAAGGAAGTAACTCAAAAGAAACTAACTTCTTTATTAGCTTTTATTGGTCTTCACGCTTGATCATAGTGAAAATAAGAAATAATCAAGTCCAAGTGCGTCACTCTAGTAGGAGCCTCAGGGGTAGTGGTGTTGCTACAAGATCAGTCTCCAAGTGGGATATTTTTGGGTTGTGCTGACTAATCAGATAAGTATTGTACACTCACCATGTATCCTCACCAGGGTTTTTGGTTATATCATCAAGCATTTTTGGTTAACTCATCAAGCATTTTTGGTTAACTCATCAAGCATTTTTTAGGTTAATTTTTTAACTGACCTTTTTTAGCCGACATTTGTAAACCACCTAAAAGGCCTATATATAAGTGGCGGTGTAATGTGAAATCATCAGATTGTAATTTTCTCTTTGTTGGATAATAAAATTACTGGACGAGTGTTTCTTTGGTGGATATAGTCCATATTAGGTGAACCATGTTAAATCTTTGTGTTATTTGTTTTTATGTCTTCTCTATTTCTGAGTTATCTTAATATTATTTATTCCTCATGTCTTCCTAAACCCTAACAAAGCTCACTACCTAGATGAAGAAGAATAAAAGAGAATAGATCCACCACTGATGCACTTCTGAAACTCAATCTAATGATTTGTAGATACCTTCTTCTCACTATTTTTGGTAGCTAGCACATGAAAGTCCACACAACTCTATACCACACTTCACACCGATTCATACATATAGGGAGCTAAATCCTCTTTCATATACACATACTTGCACAAGTATACACACATGCCACACTTTTCCTCAATAATTAATCATTTCCATATATCATCCTTACACTTGTAAAATCACACACTATCGACTAAGCATATTAATCAAACATAATTTGGATTAGGTTAGGACTTTAAAATATTACTGTAGTGGAAAGGAATGAGAAGTGGACCACAAAACGCCTTGAAGGGGACCAAAAATAATCATCATACATGCTACATTCCATCTTAAATTATTTGAGACAATTAATTAAAATGTAAAAATCAAGGTCAAACAAACCTAGAGTA
This sequence comes from Chamaecyparis obtusa, assembly GCA_027943335.1. Classification (NCBI taxonomy): domain Eukaryota; kingdom Viridiplantae; phylum Streptophyta; class Pinopsida; order Cupressales; family Cupressaceae; genus Chamaecyparis; species Chamaecyparis obtusa. The sequence goes on along the minus strand of BSBK01000559.1, from coordinate 264,925 downwards.
AGAACATGATCAAATTTTTTGAAACCATGGGTCTAAAACTTAAAATCTTGTGCTAACTGAGCTAAATGAAGCTAACGACATTAAAAGCTTAGTTATAAAACCACAACATAAAAAAACATCATGCGGAGATATGTAGAGCATACATTTCACATAGGAAATATTATCAATCACTGTCATACTCATACAAACACCAATTTCACTAAATTGTGATATGAAGCATGAAAAATTGAATCTAACATCTCCAAACATTGCTCAACTATATACTAAAAATGTATCAGTATATTTGAAACATAGGAGAAATGTAGAGCATATTTCTCAACATTATTGGACATAAAATAGTCACTAATGATAACAAAATGTTGACATCAATGAAAACCTTACTAACTTGACCAAGAACTCATTCTTCTCAAACTTGCAACACTACCATCTCTTATCCATACCTCGCTTTCATTTATCATCGCCTATTTCATTTGCTTCTAGCCTTATCCTTCATCTTTCCTTTTGAGAGCATACATTTGTTCTCCTAATCTACATGTCCTCTCAAGGGGACATCATCATACTAATTCATCATCCTTTCAATAATTCCCCACATCATGTTTCTAGTTCTTATCCCTTTTCTACCCATTATGTATTAATCTTCTTTGAAATAATGTGATAAATTGTATTGTCTCAAAGAGAGGCAACACGTAGACACCTAAAATTGTCTTTACTTAATTAAATAAATATTTATTATTTAAATAATTATTTTATCATTATTTCCTCTATTGATTAAATAAATATCTTTATTTATTTAATTGACTAATTCACTTTTCCATTATTAATAAATAAATGTTTTCATTTATTTTATTAATTTATTACTCTCTTCTTCCTAAAATTAAATAAATAAATATTATTTATTTAATTATCCTAACCCCACCTTTTCCCTCTATTTATTTATTTATTTAATTATCCTCTTTTTTTCCCACATACACATGAATTAAATTATTTATTTATTTAATTCTTTTCCCATGCACATGAATTAAAATTATTTAGTTCTAATTATTCTTCGATTTTCATCTCTCAATCCACTCACTTCGAGTTCAACTAGTCAATAAATTCATTTAACCGATCGACAAATTATGTCTATCTTCATCATAAATCAATTAAATCTTCATCAACTTCCTCAATATTTCTCATCAGATCACCACCGATGATTCTCTAAGAGGTTTCTATAAAATGGCTTCTTCCCTATCATTCGGGCTAACAATGATCAATCAATCATTCATGTACTTGCATTATTCCTTTAGAGATTTCATTATCATCATCATTGCATCATAGCTTTACATAATCATCAAGCACCTACACTCCACTTAGTTCATGCCATCTTGTTCTTTGTGCTAAATAGCTAAGAGAAAATCATTATTTCACAAGAACTTGGAGGATAGGAGAACAATGGAGACAAGAAAATCATGGATGTGAGGTGCAATTTTGTTTATTTGTTTACATTTCATTATTTAGAGCTCTATTGATTTTTTGTTGGATTTGATTTATAGATCTAGGGTTGTGGTTGGGTTGATTAGGATTTACAAATAGGTTTAATATTCAACATACATTATTATTGACTTAATTTGAAAAGAGCCATGCACATTAACAATGATGTGCGTGTGTGCGCCCACACACACACGAGAGAGAGAGAGAGAGAGAGAGAGAGAGAGAGAGAGAGAGAGAGAGAGAGAGAGAGAGAGAGAGAGTTTTCAATGACTATAATTTTTATATACATACATCTATGATGAGAAATATTGAGAATGATCAAAGTATTGTAGAATATAATATGCTATGTGTGTGTTCTTCTTGTTTATGACTTTTTGGTTGTACAAGAACTATTGTTAAGATGATTTGATGTTGTTTATTACCACCATTGATTATATTAAATTTCTTGCTAGCATGTAAGAGCATTGATAGGTGAAGCAACTATATGGGTGATCGACATGTCAACTAAATCTGTGTTTGCTAACACATTAAATATTTTGGGATATTTTGCTCTAATGATTACTACTTTGATAGATAGAATGCAATTGTTTCTCTTTTTACCACTATGTCATTGCGGTGTTTATATTCTACATATATTTATAGTTGTATGTGCACAATTATTAGGATGATTAGATGTATGTTCATTATTTTCTCAAGTATATAAGTTTATTTTGGTAGGGTTGTGTAGATTCATGGGAGGTAATTAGAAGACATCCTATTGTAAGCACACATTTGAGGTAAAGTCTTTGAAGACTTTACTTTGGCATCATGTGTTGTTCTCTATTATTCATTCCATTTTTCTTATACTTTATGTACATTTCTTAATTGTTGTAAACAATATGGCAAGGCATTATAAATCCAATTTGTAAGCTCCTTATTTTGTTTACTTATGGATTTCATTATACAAATATGATATTCATTTTGTCTGTTTCTCAATTGAGTTGCTCATTTCTGTTTTAGACGTACATTTTTTGTGTGTGTACATATGCTTGCATATATGTATGCATATGACTTTTATATGTTACACATTATTGTATCAACTGCAACTCCAACTCAATGGTTGCAAGCAAAATCTATTTTGGAAATCCTATAAATGGGGATCTCATAATAAAACCATCAAAATTTATAATTATTTCATTGTATTAAAGTGAAAGAGATCATACTAATGAACCCCTAGATGGTATACATACAATGATGCAAAAAGGATAGGATTAGTGAAGCAAACTATATAACGAGTATCATTGTCTGCAAGTGTAAGAAGAAATGATAGCTCGAGTTACCTAAAACCTAGAGATCATTGGATGATGGAGAAGCGGTTGTGTCCAATTGACCTTTGTGTGTGTGTCTATATATATATATATATATATATATATATATATATATATATATATATATTAGTTGGGGAGTGTGTGTGTGTGTGTGTGTGTGTGTGTGTGTGTGTGTGTGTGTGAGAGAGAGAGAGAGAGAGAGAGAGAGATGCTTCTTTGGGGAGCCCTACACATTTATTGTTTGTCCAAGTACTTATAGTAGATGGAGTGAATACATGTAGATGTGAGAGGAAGTATGGGAGAATGTGCAATTGACAACTCATAAAGTTGACAACTTAGGCAACATTGACATATGTACAGGTAAATACAATGTGTGTGTGTGTGTGTGTGTGTGTGTGTGTGAGAGAGAGAGAGAGAGAGAGAGAGAGAGAGAGCGAGAGAGATGCTTATTTGGGGAGCCCTACACATTTATTGTTTGTGCAAGTACTTATAGTAGATGGAGTGAATACATGTAGATGTGAGAGGAAGTATGGGAGAATGTGCAATTGACAACTCATAAAGTTGACAACTTAGGCACCACACACATGTGTACATGTAAATACAATATGTTTTGAGTTTTGGTCAACTTGCATATGATGATAACTCTAAATATAAAAGTTTTAAAAATAAATAAATTAAAAGTGGGTATTTTGGTACAACTTGTCTTGGATTAGAAATGCAAATTTATGTATAGAAGTTCACATTAATTGGTCAAACACACCTTCACTAGTGAACTAACGTATTTACATTAATGCATTTACAATTTTTAAATAGACTATTTAAAGTTTTTTAATAGGTAAAATATAAAAGGCAATAATTGAAACATAAGCTCTTCCTTTTAAATTTAAACAAATATGTAAGGAAAAATATGAGCGAAACTTCCATTTGAATGTCTTTATTTATACAGATTTATAATTAAATGGAGTAAAAGGCAGGAAAAGGTTCCTTAAAGGTTAAGAATGTTCTTTTCTTGTTGGAAAGCCCGCGAGAATTAAATTATTTATTTAAAACAGTGCGATAAATGAAGTTTGGCACGTAATTTGAAAGCTCAAGAAAAAATAGTTTTTATTACATATAATAAGCAGTTTCCCAGTGCTTTCAAATTGAATTTCGTGTTTGTAAGATGAAATCTGCAGACAAATCAGGTCGTCCATGATTTTAAAAAAATATGTATATAATATGAAATATTATAATTGAATCCACAGAGCCCAGAAAGCAATCCCTGAAAGAAAAGAAGAAAGCTCCAAAATCATCTAATTATTGATTTAAAACGAAATGTTTGTCGTTGCATCTACCTACATCAACAAAAATAATCTTGGGATTTTTAAAGTTTTTTCTTATTGAATTAAAAAAATGAGTTACAGATCCTCCTGCCTTGAAATATCAGTGTTTCTTTAAAGTTTTTTTTTGGCATTGAACGATATAGCTAAGCTCCATCCAAAATGTATCATTATCAAATTTGCAAAATGTAGTAGATTTTTGTGAAATTTTCAAGATCTGTTCTTCATGATCTGCATATTTTAAATCGAAAACAACAAAAAATTTGCAAAAAAAAATCACTGTATTTTTGCAGATTGAAATATCACTGTTTCTCCAAAGTTTTTGGCATTGGACGAGGATCCTAAGGATGAAATTTTAGGGACAGTAAAAAGTTTCAAATTTTTGGGATGGAGGGACTGTTAAATGCAGTTGAAATTCGTAACAGCTAATTCTTAATTTATCATAGAATAAGGGATTTTTAACATTTACGAAAATGCAGATAATTTATGAAACGGTAGATTCTCTTTTCTTGCTAGTAATTCTGATGTACTATTGATCAAATTTAAAAAATCCTAAAACACAGCAGATTTTTGCAAAATTTTCAGGATCTGTTCTTCATGATCTGCATTTTTGAATAAAAAACAATAAAAAAATTGCAAAAAATACACTGTATTTTCGCAAATTGAAATATCAGTATTTCTCCAAAGTTTTTGACATTGAAGGAGGATCATGAGGATGAAGTTTTAGGACAGTAAAAAGTTTCAAATTTTGGGGTGGAGGGACTGTTAAATGCAGTTGAAATTCGTAAAAGATAATTCTTAATTTATCATAGAATAGGAGTTTTTTAACACTTATGAAAATGCAGATAATTTATGAACAGTAGATTCTCTTTTCTTGCTAGTAATTCTGATGATAAATTCTAAGAATGTAATTCTAAATGTTGATAATCTTGAATAGAACAATGTAATTCTAAATGTTGATAATCTTGAATAGAACAGATTCTAGGGATAATATGAAGAGAATAGAAGACTTTATTAATTGGAATGTAATAGATAATCTTTAAATAGAATCCAAATTTTTTAACATAGTAGAATTCTTTTTTTTGGTTTAGGATATATCATGGAATATGATCTAAAATGCTAATAAAAAAAATGCCCATGAAATCTAATCTAAAAATCTTCCAAACAAACAGATCCTATTCTTTTTTAGATAATTTTTATTAATAATATGAATAGAGTAGAAGACTTTTATGTCTAAAAGATTAAAAAAAATCTACAAAAGAACAGAATCTCCTCTTAAAATACATCTCAAATGCTTATTAAAAAAATTACACAATCTAATCTAAAAATCTTCAAACACACAAACAGATCTTAAACAGATATGCATCAAATGGAAGGATGATCCAATCCTATAAAAACAGAGTTACTCTTACTTTCCCCCATTAAAATGTTCCCGGAACAAAACTCAGCCTTAAAGAGCAGGATCTGTTCATTGAATGATCCAGTCCCCATGCTTTTTCTTGTCTCCATAAAACACAGATGGAAGAAAAAATATCCAAGTACAGAAATTTTCTTTTATTGGCATAATTTCGAAGTTTTGGATGGTCCCTCCGTCCACAGTGCAGTGACAATTACAGGCACTTAAAAAATGAGCAAAAAGCTGCAAAACTACTTTTTGGCACACTCCTTTCAATGGGCATCAATTTTTCTCTGGTTGCTTATCCATCCCTGTCGATTCTTAAATTAATTAATTGATAATAATAATAATAAATAAGTTGTACATCGCAGACGCCATGAACCATGAGCCTGGCGTCCATGGAAAACCATGACTCAGAGCAAAGAAAAGCTTAGCAAACTGATAAACCACCCAAATTCAAACTGAAATTCATGGGGTTCGTGCATACACACATTGGAATAAATAAAATTGACACAGTCAATAAATAGAAAACAAACAAGCATTCCAGACCCGTCTACCGATGCAGAAGGCTCTGTGACAGCTCAATGTCCCATGCCGTAGAGTGGATGAACGCCAATGGCGGCTGCTGATGCTGCTTGGAAATTGGGCGGGCAGCCTGGGCAGCATTCATCAATTGCTTCCGAGGCACGGCAATGTGGGCATCGACGGTGGCACAGGCCCTCATGCAAGAATACCCCTGCCCCTGTTCATGGCCGCCATGGCGTCTGCTCCTGCTCACTCGGGCATCATTCATGCCCTGACGAGTGCAAGCCACAAGGGCTGTCACAAATGGGTCATCTGGCTTCTTGTTTGCCCACCTGAGACCCCGGCGGGAAAGCAAAGAGCGGCGGGCTTCATCCTCTACCCCCTTGGGCAGCTCCGATGAAGGGGGCAGCGGAAGATCAAGCCCCCGGGCATCACGGGCATCCCCTGGTTTCTGCTTGGGCACTCCGGGTTTGTCCTCCCATGAGAATGGAATGGCGGCTTGTGAGGCACTGGCTGAGTTGCAGGGAGACCACAATGGTGAGCTCAGTGAGGAGGATGAGGAATTGGAAGACAGGCTGGAGCTTCGCTTGTGGCGACCTGATCCAGAGGAATAAATTAGGGCGTAATTGCAGTTGAAGGTCTCTGTCTCCATGCCCAGAATGTTGCCCTCCTCTGCATTTGCATCGTCTGTGAGTGTGAGTGAAGTGAGACTGAACCTGCGCCTGTGATTGATCCTTAATGACTCTGCTCCCACACCGGTCCTCTGCTTGAAATCTGCAGCATTCATTGTTTTCAGCTTCTGTACTGCAGGGTTATGATTGATAGTGCAGGAGCTTGCAGAGTGTGATCGAGGACAACTGTGAGGTGGGCTTATGATTGATGCTGGATGAGCTTGCAGAGAATGATCCAAGATAACTTTGAGGCAGGCTTATGTTTGGTGCTGGAAGAGCTTGCAGAGAATGATCCAGGACAACTGTGAGTTGGGCTTATGATTGACACTGCAGGAGCTTGCAGAGAATGATCCAGGACAACCGTGAGGTGGGCTTATGACTGATACTGCAGGAGCTTGCAGAGAATGATCCAGTACAACTTTGAGGCAGGCTTATGATTGATGCTGCAAGAGCTTGCTGAGAATGATCCAGCACAACTGTGAGAGTAAGATCCTGGGCGCAAAAGCTTTTCTCTGAGTATGAAACAGTTCTGCCCACCACTTAGCAGAGGCCCATGATTACAAGGAAGACCCAAAAGAAATGATCCAAAAAGTAGTTGGTAGGTTCAACCGACAGGGCTAAGTAGCAGAGTAAATGCAATCAAGATGAATGGGAATCCTAATTACAATTTGGGCCAGGTGGGTAATTTCTCAAATCAGGAAGGTAATGGGGGATGCATTGAAATTACAGGCTGTTGAAGAGATAAATGCGTTTTGACCATGTAATTAAATTAAAGTTTATATAGCTGATCTATATAAACCCACCGACAACCTGGCTCTTGGGTAAGTGGCAACAAGACTGAATAACAAATCCTCAAGCATGGATCGTGATATATTCATTCATCTGGGCCTTGGAAAGGGTAATAGCTATGCAATCCAGCTGGGGTAGGTGTTACAAAATTGACATTAATATATAGGAAAAACTGTTTCCAAGTACAGTAAGTAAGGCGAAATCTTGGGAGAAAAAATAGGCTTAAGGCAAACAGCTGTGTAGGGTATGACAAATAAATCCAAGCAAACTGAGATGTTGACTCAAATACTTACAATTTCAGGCTCAGATTTGGTGTGGTCTCTATCTAAAGTAGGTATACTAAGGTTAGTATACAATCCACTGTAAAACAGAGCAAGCCACTGTGGAATTTGATCAGAGATCAATCAGGGGAGCTCAACCAACCCACAGAACTGTAGCCTTTAAACAGGCTGTTTCTCAGCTTCTCCAGGCAGAATGCCCTTATGGTTAACCCTGCAGAAAGGGTTCCACCACACCAGAGAGCAAGTGATCTAACCTGCAAGCTTTAGGACCACCTTGAGCAACCAAGGCCACAATCACTCAATGCCCACCTCAAGAAAAACTCTCTTTCAGCAAAAACTAAAATCTCAAGAAACTGTCACCTGAAAAACCCACCATGAAAAACAGAGCCCACAATGTTTCCTCTTTCTGATGATGGATCATATATCACTGGATGTGATCCGTAATGTCAAATGAAAAGCATTCACAGTTTAATCCTGCTCGATTAGAGCCCACCATGGAAAACAGAGCCAGAGCCCACAATTGGAAGCAGAGGAAGCATGAACTATCAGTGGGAGATTGTGGTACCCAAGTCAAATGGAACAGATGGCCCAATCCTACAAAAACCCACCATGGAAAACAGAGCCCACAATTGGAAACAGGGGAAGCAAGAACTATGAAGATTCCGGAACCCAATTCACCCGATTCCTGCACACTTTTTCCTTCACAGTCCCATGAATTACACGATCTGATTCCCAATAAGAACATTCATGGCATAAAATGTGGGGCTTGTTGGGGGAATCATTATAATTATAGCAGGCAATGGAGGTGCAGTGTTTGAGCTCTAACTTCCCCCGGACATGGAGTATGCGTGAGGGGGACGGGAGGAGTGAGTGTATTAGCTAACATGGCTTACGATTTTCATGTCTGTACGATCACTAATAATGAATGAAAGTATTGGCGTGAGTACGAAGAATAGGGGGCGGGCATTTTATGTCTTCCATGGGCTGCGAAACCAACATTGCAATCATGTCCATGGCATGCATTGCAATTTGCCTACCAGCTACTGTTAGATGGGCCACTTAAAATAGAAAATTAGGTGCACTGAGGTGGTTCTCCGGGCAATTTTTTTTAATGGAAGAGTTGACCACGATTAGGAAATTTCCAAAGAAAAGGAATTTTAAACATTTAATACAGAGGGCGATACTGTGATCTTGACCTCTTGCAATTTGATATTGCATGCATGCTCAATGGGAGAAGAAGATATTGTACGGCGTCGGTTGTGAAATCCATTTATTTACCAAGGAAATGTTTTAAATTTCCTATTTTGGGGGGACTTTGATAGTTTTAGATTGTGGATGGTAGTAGAGCAGTCAAACTCATGATACATTCGGGCATATCAGGAGTTGAAATGTTATGTATGTTCTTATCTGCTTTGGTGGAGATTATTAAGAAAATGTGGGTATTAGATCATATATATTAGGTCAAGTTCAAGAAAATGAGTAGTTTAGGGGAAAAAATTCAAAATTTTGTATTTTTATAGTAATTATGAAAATTATATATAGTTTAAGTGATCTATCGCTAAAAACATTACATCCTTCGAGTAGTTAGATATTAGAAGTTAAAATGTCAACAAGATGTAGTAGATACATATCATTTGACTTGAAGTCCATCCAATATCTAGTGTATATGCGGCTTCTAGAATGCATTCCCAACTTGGAAGTATTATTGGTTTCATTACGTTTTTCCTACTTTACATGTTGTCGATCATCAAGGTCATTGCAACAAGGTGATATGGCCAAAGTAAGGAATGGGAATTTGTCTCGCCTAGCTTATAGATGCCAATTGTTGAAAATATGTGAGAGGGCAATGGGCCAATTAAGGATAAGTAGATTGCCTTGTAAAGTGATGAACACAATGAAGTGAGCTATTGTGTAGCAAAGTTGATTCCCAAGTAAAGTGGGGGATGGTCATAAAGATTAGCTAGCAATTTAATAAGATCATAGAATGCACTAAGGAGAATAAATATGTAAACCAAAATGCACAAGTATATTTGGAGGGATTATGTAGATACGCCACTTAAATTTCAAGTGAATGAGATAATTGTATGGAGAGGTAAGAAGAGAATTTAGTATGCCTCTTCTCCTTTATAGAATGTACAAAGCAAGTATCAATACAAGTTGTCAACTAGACTCATGGATATGCTATGAAATGCCACATTGTATGGCACGTTGACTATAAAGTCAAATCCATATTGTGTTAGTTCTATTACATAGGTATGTGGTGTGGATTCCATCATGTGCCAAATTTGTATGATTTCAATTCGATGATCATAAGCTATGTTGTAGAGATTGCCAAGTGGATACAGATGCTCTACATGTCACATATGTATGATCTAACTAGACACAAACATGTGTAGCAATATGCAAGGTCTCAAGATGTGTGAGCAATGTTGTCCAATGATGCATAAGAACTATAGACAAATACACAAGGAAATTATTGACATGGATTTGCAAGTAATGTGTTGCATGTGAATAAGCACATTTTGCATTGCACATGTTGGCCAAACCTAAGTGCACACATGATGCTACTAGAGATGACATGTGAGGTTGCTCTCAAATCATTTGTCCTCACTTGAAAACAACAATCCACATTGCATCAATATTGATCTAAGTAAATTGTGTGGATTGTTGTTGAAGAGTGTTCTACGTAGCTTGATCCACATACTATTTGGTCTTCACTACTCAAAAGAGTTGATGGGTTTCATAGTGAGTATGAGTGGTAATGGTATTTGATGATGCCCTCCCTCCTTGGATGTGAATGCATCATGCAATTTTGTAGGATGTTGGATGGTCACAAGTTCTTCTAAAGGGGGAAAATATAGGTTAAGAAGTTCCACACTAAATATTAGTATGACCCAAAGTATGGTTGAAGATTGAGAACAAATGCATTCTCATCAATTGCATGAAGAATGGTGTAAGGGCCATATCACAAAGTATTTATCTTCTTATATTCCCCTTCCAAGCTTTTGTTCTAAAGATGCAACCAAATGATGTCACCTACTTGGTGATTGTAAGGTAAAATATTTGATGATAGAAGCCCTTGAGAAAATTAGTTTGAAGATATTGCCATAAATAGTATTATTTCTAGGCCTTAAATTCCAATTTTCAATGGTAAGAACTATGATTTTTGGTCGATAAAGATGGAATCATTATTTTATTCCCAAGACATATGGGATTTGGTAGAGAATGGTTTTGTAGAACCATAGGATCAAGCCAAGTGGAAAGAAGATCAACTCAAGGAAAAGAAGAAGAAGGATGCTAAGGTTTTAATCTATATTCAACAAGCAATGGATGATTCAATGTTTCTAAGGGTTTTTGTAGCAACTAGGTCCAAACAAGCTTGGGAGGCATTCAAAACTGCTTACCATGGTATGACCAAAGTAAAGGTAGCTAAGTTAAAAACATTAAGAAGTTTTGAGAATTTTCATATTTGTAAATTTGATTCTATAAAACATTTCTTTATTGAAGTAATAATATTGTTAATTAAATGAGGAAACATGGGGAAAACATAACTAATCAAATGGTGGTTGAAATTTTTCTTAGAGTTTATCAACTACATTTGATGCAATTGTATTTTCCATTGAAGAATCAAAAGATTCAATTCAACTATCTGTGGATGAACTATTGGGGTCCTTTATCTCATGAATCTAGAATACATAGTAATAGCAATTCTTCCTTGAAGAATGTTTTAAGAGTAAAAGTACAAAGTTGTGTCACACTTTTGACTAATCAGGGGGTTCCAATCGGATTGGGTTCAACCGGAATAGTTCCAGTCGAACCCTCGTGGAAGCCAAGTGGCACCAAGTGGTGTGTGCATGGCAGAGGGTTCCTGCGAAATCGGTTCAGTTGGAACCCCAAAAATTATATATACCTCAAAAAATCTTTTAGCAACTCATTTGGCACTGAGCGGTCTTGTAGAGCAGGAGGGAGCCAGGAGGAGTTTTCAACTGAAAACCAAGTATGTTATTTTTTAAATAAATTTTTTGGGTATTTTTAATGTTGTTTTTGTAATTTTAAGTTAGTTTTAATATTTTTCTTTTATTTTAAGTTAGTTTATATAATTTAGGCCTGAGCGACTTAGAACTACAAAAATATCACATAACTATGCTCAATGAACTTTCCCAAATAAAAATTGAAGAAACTCATTTCATGAAATTCATTGTATTGTAGTCATTTCTTATGAAATAAAGACCTCTTCTTAATATAGTATTATCAAATTAGGGTAGAGGTTTCAAAACCATAAGTTTAATAGATTCGATCAAACACACATAGTATAACATGTAATTAGTCAAACGATATAGAGTGATTTTACCTAGAGAATTGCACCTAGTATAGCATGTATGTATTCTCTAAATTGAAGTGACTATATCATGCATATGTGCCTTTTGCATGTTAACCACCTAATTCAAATTTAGTAACACAAAATTAAAGTGTATATCATTGTAGTGATAAATTTTGAGATGAATTCCATTCCCTTTTTTTGTTTATTTTGAGGTAATGCCTTACTACATATACATGGTGATAGATGGTGTCATATTATGTCAACTTAACCTCATTCCACTAACCTATTTGTCCATTTTATAAAAAAAAAGTGGCAAGCCACTAATATATTTATAATAATAATATCTAGTGCACAAGAGGGAAAGAACCAGTAAGAAAACCCTCAATCCTTTCTCAAATACAAATACAGAAGAAAGTCCAGCCTATAGGACTAGAAACCTCATAATTCCTATATACATGCAATATAATGTCCATAACCTTTACATATGCAACAATTTAAATAACCCACTGAATTAAAAAATCAAGTGCTTTGACAAGATAGGAACACAATGCTCCAACTAACATGAGTAATAATAGTGAGAATGATGTCTTTCCTCAAATTTCAAAACAATTAGCAGTTAGCTTCTTCTTGCACCTCAAAGCCATAGTCATAGTTATAATCCTTGTTACTGTTGCTTAGCCAATGCCAGCAAATTTACTAGCTAGTATACCTATGCATCCACATGTGTAAGTTTATTATGCACATATCTTTTTGAGAGTGCATGACTAACATGCTTAGCCTTTCCTATTGGTGGAGCTAACAATTGATGATTACGGGCATCAGTGCAAAAATTTCCATCTTGTGTGACAAAGGAATATTTGTTTGAACATCAAAAATGGACACATCAACACAATATCCAAGTTACAAAACCACTACCACCGCTCTCATCGGTATATGATATCCCAATTCTTCTTTTCAACAACCTTCTTATATAGTATCATTGTAGGTTATACTGACCGATTCATTGAGAGACAAGGGAACTTTGAAATACATATCCCAATTGTTTTTCCATTTATACATACACTTATATTTAAATATTTATCTCTAATATGTTTGTTTATACACTTCTACATTTGATTATCACATTTATCTCAACTACGTTTGTTTATATGCTGATACATACACATATTTAAACATTCATTTGCCTCATACATTCCATTATCACACTTATCTATGTGCCTAGCTCCACTTAGGCACTTTCCACCTACATATTTACAATATGTTAACAAATCTAGTTTTATATTTGCAGCATGTTAACAAATCTAGTTGTATATTATCAAGTCTTAGAAGTGTTTTATATTTGTAGTTTGTTTTGTTGTTTTATGTTGAACTTTATTTTATGCTTTGTTCAAGAGGTGTATAAATTTAATTTGTGTACATATGTATATGCTTAAATTATAAATGTCATTTCTTATTCATTTCTTATATGTAGATTGAATACGTCATGAACTAGATGTTTCATTTATGCTATGTTTTATCTAGATGTTACCTTGGTGGGTGGTCCCACAATAGTGTGTCCCACTTTTTGGCCAACTTTGACACAGATCAATATTTTGAGAAAAAACTTCACTTTCGAACACCTGTTGCTGCAAAACTATTAGGAATTTGAAGATGATATAAACTAGAGTCTTTTAGAATTTTCTTTCTAGTTTCTAAATATATTTTTTTTTTAAAATTAAAATTCATTTTTCCTTCTCCTTCGAAAAGTGGTTTGTGTGAAAAACTATTTTTTTAAGGAGTTACTGTCACTTGGATCAACATAACTTTTTTAAAAAAAATGATAACGATGTAATTCTTTCGAGATTATATTTTTAACTTCAATATCTAAAGGATTCAATTGGTTTCATTTATTTTGGGTCAATATTTCATAGTTTATTAAGTTCTAAAGTGACAGTAACTGTAATTTAGACATAAGGTCACTTGGATCGCTCTAACTTGATCTGTGTCTATTGAAATTCCTATTTTCTTTTTTTTTTAGAAAGGTAACACAAATACTCTTTTCCTACTTATTTTTCATAATTTCTTTTTTGTAATTTACTATTTTTCCCGAAGCCTTGCAGAGACAGGTTGTTGAATGACCAAACAACCTATGTTTAGTTAAAGTAATATTTAAAAGTGATAATGAACTCAATATGTATTAAACTTATATTCATTGGAAAGGTTGTTCCGAATAGCATCATACTACATAGATAGGTTTTTCAAATGGATTCATTTGATCTGCCAAAACATAAAGTCGAAGTGATTTTTTGTCACTATTTTAATAGGTGCGAAGGAGACTCCATTGTAGGTATGAATGAGGAGTATAGATGTTATATCAATGTTTTTTTAATCTAAGATGCTTTGAGCTAACCATTTATAATTAATTCCCATAAATAGAACCTCTCAAGGATTAAATCATCATATTTTATTAAAACTGTGTTATTTCAACAAAAATCAGCATATCTAAAAAAGTGGGACACACTATTATGGGACCACCCTGGTGCAAGTTATGTATATATAGTTAAACCTAGTGTAAATTTATTAGATTAATTTAAAAAATTGTACATTATGTATGCATGTGCAAATGTATCTACATATTTTCATGTATATATTTGAGACCATGGCATTGAGCGCAAGCTCACAACCCATAGATTCAAAGCCCAGTTTATAGGGTGGTACTAGTGAGAAGACATCGCGTTAGTCTACTAGATATAGATAGGATAGAAAGAGACTATTTGTAGACACAGTTGATAGATTGTGGCACACTTTAGTGCACCTAGATCATACCTTATAGAGTTCCACTACCCTTCCCAATAGGGATAGGGTAA
>BSBK01000559.1:150000-245000 GCA_027943335.1 Chamaecyparis obtusa | reverse complement strand
ACACCATTTTTGTCTATCTTTGTTTGTTGATAATAGGTGCCTTCAACAACAACTGAACCAGTTTGATATGTTTGTCAATCACCATCTTCAATTACTTCTAGCAATTTGTATTTTGCTTTCGTGCATATTAGTAGGTAATAATCTACACCTTCTACATTGTTAGGATCCGCAATCACAACAAAAATATCACCTATATAGGTCCCACAATTTATTTTTTAAAGTAAGATAAAATATGAACAACTTAATCAGCTGAATATATAGGATCATGAATGTCTATGTCACTGTCATTGTCTTCGTAAGGAGGCATTATGATTAACAGTTTCATTTCCTATTGTGAAACATATCCATCTACAATATTCTCGCTTGACTATTTGTGCTATTCTAAATGTAGTCAGCACAAAAGCATGATTTTCCTCTTATTTGAATCACAAGAGGCATGTTGTGTCATGTAGTGATCACTTGATGTAAACTTCTAATACTAGTAATTGTTTTACAATTATAAGGATTAGATAGATCAATCTTTGTTACAAATATGAAATGAAATACACTTTTTAGATTGAAAGAGTTATAATAAAAGTTAAATGCACTAGATGAACTTTAAATTAAAGAATTTGAACATAATATTTTACCTTTCTCTTCCCAAAAATAATGTTTGTTGTATGTTGTGTCATGACTAGAAAAACTACTTTGGCACCATTCAACAATTTTCTTTGAATTCTCTATGTTACTTGCAAAAGAACAGAAATGTACATGCACAGCTTCTTTTTAAATTAAATTAAGAATTAGATATCTAGTTCTATCCATTTGTACTTGCAAGTTCATGTTGGCAAAGTGCATGCTTCACACATGTTCCTGCTCCATCGTGCTCTCCTTTTCCATGTCCACTTTCAAAGAAGTTCCACTGAAACTTTATGTTGTATCTAGCATGTTGCATGGATAGCCAATTAAAATATTTTGCAGACTTAAATTATCCTGAGATAAAATTGCACATTCAAAATAAAAAAATGAAGTTAAAATCAAATACAAAAATATATATTCAATTTATATATACCAATTCAATTGTAAAGAAGAATTTACATAAGACTAAAAATCAATTGAAGTATGTACTTACTAGCACATCCATCAGACCAAATCCAATGTTGTGGATCATGTATCCCACGTTACCTAATATCTTCAAAAAAAATTGCAAAACAATGGGCTACATAGCTCCTATCATGAACCTTATCATTGTTGATATAGAAATGAACCTCCTTGATGATAATGTGTTCATTTGGACTAGTACTTTCTACACCATCCAAATCAAAATGTCTATGTCTATAGCTCACTTGTACACATATTACAATTTGATTGAAATGATAATATTGAGCTTGAATCTGCGATTAAGGAGAAAATGTATAGTTCTTAGAGAAATCTACAATTCAAAGAATCCAACCCAGTGGAAAATAATTTTTTGAATCATGAAACTATTTAGATTGTCATCGTGCACCATGACAATTTTGGATATGTGGAAAAATGATACTACAAAATCTAGTCATAAACTCAATGTAGGGAAGTTCACTCTCCTTCAACACATTTTTTTGGATTCATCTCATATCTTAGTTAGGTATGTATCATATTCAAATCTCTTCCACAAAAATAGCATTGAAACATCAATATTCTCAATTTGCATTGGAAATTTGTTCAAATTTATGCAATCAATGCATGCATATTTTATACGCGTTGTACGTTGAAATCATATAAATCTTTGGATTTATCACATAAAATAGACTTCACAAATTGTGTGGTACTTTCAAGGATGACTGTATTAGGATTAATTAATGCCATAGCTTTTTTATATGATTATAGGTGTAGATGAAACTCAAATGATTTTGACAGCAACAAGTTTCACATACCTTATTTATGTGTACAAAACAAGGACGCAACCTCTCAAACATTCTTTGACAAATTTTTACATCTAAAAATTCTTGCTTGAATGCTAAATAGGTTTTATAATTGAATCAAGAGTTTAATTTTTTAAGGAGATTGATCCTCCCTCATCTCAGTCTATGAGTGTGTTTAATAAAAGTCATTTAATATTTGCTAAATAGGCATTTATTATTGTGCATTAAGAATTTAATGTTTGTATCAAGTGTAGTTGTGCATATCTCATTATACCTTGTCTATATATATTCAAGGTGCATGTACATATCATAATCATATCTCAATATCCACACAAGCTAATGTTTTAACACTCTATTAAGGAAGGTACCTTTCTTGGTTGATCCTTTGAAGTTTGTAGCTTCTTATGGGTTTATTAGCATCTCAACATAGTATTAGAGCTATGGCCTTATAAACCCCTTCTAGTATCAAATAATTGAGCTATTTCTAGATGTGATATTTTCATGTTAGGTTGATTTTGGATAGTGTTGGATGAAATGTAAGCTTACCATTAAGTCTAAGGAATTGAAGAAAGAAAGGATTGGCTTTTGTTTCATCCAAATTTAACTATTTTTGTCAAAGTTTTGAGGTTTACAAGTTTTTCAAGTTATCGATTCTATGATGTAGTTTTTTGTTTGGAACACATCAAGTCAAATCCAATCCTTCCATTGCATCTAGTAGGTCTGAAATCCCCAAGAACACACATCAATTTGTCAAAATTTAAAACCTTTTTTCTCAAGCACTAGAGTTTTTTTCACCTACTTCCATAATTGTATAGAGCTATAAAATTGTACATATTTTGTACCAATGTGTATGAATAGTTAGAAAAAAAATTACCCTCCTCAACCTACTTTGTGAAAAAATGACATATATAACTATTGTGTAGGAAAGTTCTTGGCATACTTGAGCAATTTTTGGCCTTATCCTTGTATTTTTATGGATTTATGAGAATAGATATGGATCTACAATTTTTAATATTAGACAACTAATTTTACACAAGTTGGAGGCCAACCTCATATTGGTCAAAGCACTTGATTTTACCATGGGAAGCTCCATATTAACTTTTAGGGGGTTGCATATCTTCTTATGGATGAAGCCAGGGTCTACTGTCTGACAAACCCTAAGGTCGCGTCTTTTTGATAGTTTCTACAACAATGTTAGACATCCTCTCTTGGTCAAGGTCCCCTTCATGAAGAAGCTTCACTTATTTGTCCATAAAATTTGTAATATTAGACAATTTCCTTTACACAAGTTGGAGGCCAACCTCATATTGGTCATAGCACTTGATTTTACCATGGGAAGCTCCACATTACCTTTTAGGGTGTTGCATATCTTATTATGGCTGAGGCTAGGGTCTACTATTTGACAAACCCTGAGGTCACATCTTTTGATAGTTTCTACATTAGTGTTAGACATCCTCTCTTGGTCAAGGTTCCCTTCATGAAGCACCTTCACTTCTTTGTCCATCAACTTTTTGATGGTGCACACCATAGCTAGAGCCTTCACCCAGAAACCCTTAGGGTGGCACAATTTTTTCCTACCACTACCACCACTATTTATCACAACCAATGGGCCAGTCAATATAACCACCACCTAGCCATGTCCACTTAGTTAGTAGCCCCTCTATCAGACCTCTTTTCCACCTTAGCCCCTATCACAACTATTCATTTTTTTCCTTTCAAAGTGACAAGGTCACATCGATGACCTTGGCTTAAAGCCTAGGGGCTTGATCCTAGCCCCCTTGTTTTTCTATAGGCTCCACATAGGTAATTTCTTCAACGGAGCATAACTTGGGTATCTAGTGTCATTCACATATTAGATATTGTTGGAAAGATGGCTCCACCAACTTCGTAGTGGTGCAGATTATGTCACCAAATTTTTCTATTCAAAAATATTTATTTCAACTTGAAGTGGACCCTTCTTTTTGGACTCTTGAGCTCATATTTTTTTGTCACAATCCCCAACTTTTGCAATTCTCGCAACATTGGAAAAGTATTGAGGAGCTCTATCGTTTAGTTTGTGCACTTTTTTCAAATTTGACCCATGATGTTCTTTATTGATTTTTTTTTTAATTTGATATATTTTCTTGATTACTTGGACATCCTATCACTTGAAGTGATACTATTTTTTGTGGGGGCTTCATTTTAAATTTCTTATCATATCTTGGAGATTTTTTAATTCATATGATGGTTCTATCTATAAGATTTAGGAGTATCATAGTTTGTCATGGGTTTTTTATTTCACCTTTTTTTGTCATCCTAAAAAGAGGGAACTATAAAAAAACCCTGAGAGATGGCATAATTAATCATTTTAGATGGTCTCATTTGTTACCTCATTTGTATAATCTTGTTCCCACACCTAATACACCTAGTAATAAATTTTCTTGAAATGGGAAAAGGGGTAATGTCTTATTAGTTATTTTTATGCGTGTAAATGATGATATATTGAAGTCTAGCATTGATTTTGAGTGTTTCTTGCTCTTTGGACTAAAATTTGAGAGTTACATGGAGATATTGATATTCAACCAAGATCTTATTTCAAATTGTATTGTGCCTCTTCACTTTTAATAAAAGATACCCCATGCTTGTGATAATATTAGGGAATTTGATACTTTGGAGTACTTTGAAACTACTTTAGATTAGGGGAAGGTTGCATTAGAGGTTCCATATAGTTCTTCAGATATAGTTGTTGTACCTTCACTTCCATTGACTCCTTGTACATATTTATTTGAAACTCCCATCATTCTCATTAATTAGGAACACCATTGTCTTTTATATTTACATGACACATTTAAGGGTTTTTCTCCACTTTGATGGTAGTCATTGCACTCATGTTGTCAAGCCATATTCATGTTTTAAGCTTGTCCACCATCAATTTCCACATAGTTCTAGATTGTCACCTTCTTTATTGGTTGGTCATGTACCTAATTGGATTGTGACATCATCATCTTTCTTGGATAAGGAGACACGTGAGCAATTTCTAGAGAGATAATCATCATTCTTTATGCTTCCACATTTTAAAGCATGTCCTTAATTAGAAGCATTCCTACATTTAAACATGATTATGTTTCTTCCTTAAGGGAGAAAAATTATTTCTAAGTATTGGATCATATTTTTCCTTTAGACATTTACCCTTATTGCTATTGATTATAGGGGGTTCCATAGTATATATCCCATTCCATCTTATGGGGTGGTGGGGGGGGGGGGGGGGGTGGGGGTTCTTATTTGTATCTATACATCTATACATTTTTTCTACATGATCTGCATTATCACTTTTTTGGATAGGAATTTTGTCCTTCATGGTTTTCTCCTTTTCTACTCTTGTGAGGTATAAGTTGCATAATTAGTTTTGCATGGGTACCTAGCATGGCTTAGATTTGGGGACCCATATGATTTTCATCTGGTATCATTTGCAAAAATTTCCAAAGTTGCACTTAAGGGGGGTATTAATATGAATGAGGTTATTTCATATCTACTAGTTAGTAGGAACATATTCACGTGTCATGTTCACTTAGGATCATTTTAGTTGTCCTTATATCCTAGGTGACATTCTATAAGTTATTTGTGATGGGTCATGTCTCATTATTTACTTTAGTCACATAGGCCATTTAATATTTTCTCTAGGCATTTATTATTGTGCATTAGGCATTTAATGTTTGTATCAAGGGTAGTAGTACATACCTCATTACAACTTGTCTATATATTTAAGGTACTTGTGCATCATATTATGACACAATCATATCTTAATATTCATGCAAGCTCATGTTACGACACTCTCTTGTGGAATGTATCTTTCTTGGTTGATCCTTTGAAGTTTGTTGCTTCATTATAAATTTATTAGCATCTCAACAATTATGTGATACTAACTGTAAAGTCCCTAAGGAAAAAAAAGATTGTCTTATAAAATGTGTTCTGATATTTTAACCTAATGGTGGATCTTGATTATATGATGTTATGTAGTTATCATAGATCAGGTAAAATTCTATATATTTTTAAAATAGATTAGAAAAAATAAAAGGATTGGTTATAACAAATAGCTACAAGAATAACTATAATGACATGACGATGCATCAGTTGAGTAAAAAATTGGCATTGCTTCCAATGTTGTCTTAAATTTGAGGACAATCATAAGATAGCCACGTGCAAAAAAAATGTATAGGATTAATTTAAGTGGTATGTAAGAATGATATTTAATAAATTCATGTAGATAATAAATTCATAATATAAGTAGGAGATATTTTCTACAGTAAGTCAAATTCATAATATATTATCATAAAAGTGCAATAGAACATGTTTTGTTAAAAAGAGTAATGGTAAGATATGTCATATGAAAGCAATCATCTAAAATGAATGATACAAAATGAGATGTATAAAAACTATCTTTTTGAAAGGGGGAAGGAAGTTTTTGCTTGTATGATAATGCCTTATAAATGAACATCTTTAAATTGGGAAATCAAATAATATAATGCATTATGGGAATAACAAGTTTACAAATGAAAGAAGGTAAAAAAATTACAATACATGGATTTTAGAGATATAAGATATGACAAATATTGATAATAATTTAGCTATGCAAAAGTATTAGAAAATGTAATGAACATTAAGATTGGAGCTGTGAAAGAAGAAGCATAACAAACAAAAAAATCTCTTTTGTTGCTTCTAATACAAAAAATGAATCTCTTTTTATAAGGGTGAAGGAAGAGTGTGGCTTGTATGATAATGGGTCTTATAAATAGACATCTTGATATCAACAAACCAAATAATGCAATGCATTATGGAAATAATAAGTTTATAAATGAAAGAAAGAATTTTTTAAAAAAATACAATACATTGGTCACAGAGACATAATATATGAGAAATATTGATAACAAAAGCTATGCAAAAGTATTTGAAAAAGTAATGAACATCAAGATTGGGATTGTGAAAGAAGAAACATAACAAAAAAAGGTGTAATCAAGAGGGATAAGGTAAGGAGTGTAAATTGATGTCATAAGAATGAAAGGAGATGCACAAGACATGTGACATAACAAAAAATCCCATCCATGAATTAAAAAGTAAAGTGAAGTATATTTTTGTCAGTGTGAATTAAGTATTTTTTTACTTTTACATCTAGAGGAAAAACACAAATGTAAGTAAATAAAATAAAAGGTGATGAAATAAGGAAAAAGTCATACAGAAATATAAAAGATAGGTTTACAATGACATTTGTGTCAAAATTGCACCATAAAAGTTTGTTTGTTTGATTCATGATAAGCTCACTAAATCTTAGAGAATTAAAATGCTTACATACTTTAGTCTATATCTAATTAAAGGATTAAATAATAAATGATAATTATATTTAAAAATAAACAAGTTTTTTTTATCGCAAATCATAAATATGATAGATTGTGCTTAGCTATTTTAATGCAATTGTCAATTTTTGCTTTTTGATTTGCTAATGTGCTATGCCAAATGTAACAATGCCTTGATCCATTAATGAAATAAGATTCAAATACCATTTAAATGACTTGATGTTGAGAAGGAGTATGTCGCACCACATGGCCTAGACCTACAAACATGGCCCTTTCATTCTTATGATGTCTTGTATGTTGTCTTTAATAATCAACACAATCTTATTGCTTACATTATTTTACCTATTTTTAAAAAACTTTGTTATGCTAAGAGGCGTAATGAAACTCACTAAGAGACAAAATGCTAATGACTTTATCTTTGTAATAATAATTTGAGCCTCTAAGTAGATACAATAGATCATATTTCTTTTGGTTTAAATTGTGTGCAATTTTTTGAATCAATGATTCATATCACACTTTGTAATCCATCAATAGAAACAATCCTTAGTGTGATCCATCATCGAGATTTTTTTTGTTGATGGATCACAGCGTGATCCGAAATGTTGAATTAAACGGTTGCACACAATTTAAACTAGAAGCAACATTATCTACAATGTTGATTGTGGAAATCTTTTCTTAGTAAGTAGATGCAAGTTCAAATAACCTTAATCCATGTGATGATTATGTAAGCTTTTGATGTATGTAGTAATAAATCTTCTTTATGTAAACTTTATTCCCAGATGCTCTTGAAATCGAATGATATTACAATTGAAGTGCTAGTGCTTGACTATGACATTTGATGCTAATAATGATCTAGGAGATGTTGTAAACATAGATCTATACTTACTCGACACAAAGTTCTTGATGTATGCATTAACATAACAATGGTCCAATTATAGAAAACTTCACTTTGAGATAGAAAAAAATCAATTTTGAAAAGATAAACTAGATCAGATCTAATACTAAATCATATCACATAACATAATCCCAAGTAGTGAAATGCAATAAAAAGTGGTTGGTTCATGTAATAGAATTGTAGTGGTGGTTAGTTAATAGATTCATGACTAACTCACAATTAAAATACCAAATAAATAAAATTTAAAATTATAAAAAATATATTTATAACATGCATTTAAACTTATATAAACACAAGTACAAAATGTATGTTTTTATCCCTTAGAAAAATCCAATCTGTACCCAAAAAGGTTTCTAGAAAACTTTGACATGTTTCCTTAGTACAAAGTCATTTATCTTAAAGTCAAATAAATTTAAAGCTGATGTGACATCCAAATGTAGTCCAGTTGTTTGCATTTGACGCTAATAATGGTCTAGGAGATGTTGTAAACACAAATCTATACTTTCTCAACACAAAGTTCTTGATGTATGCATTAACATAACAATGGTCCAATTATAGCAAACTTCACTATGAGATAGAAAAAAATTAAATTTGAAAAGATCAACTAGATTGCATCTAAAGATAAACTAGATTGCATCTAATACTAAATCATACCACATAACATAGTCCCAAGTAGTGAAATGCAATAAAAAGTGGTTGGTTCATATAATAGAATTGTAATGGTGGTCAATTAATAGATTCATAACTAACTCACAATTAAAAAACCAAATAGATCAAATGTAAAATTATAAAAAAAAATATTTATAATATGCATTTAAAGCGATATAAACACAAGTACAAAATGTATGTTTTCTTCCCTTAGAAAATCTAATTTGTACCCAAAAGGTTTCTAGAAAATTTTGACACATTTCCTTAATACAAAGTCATTTATCTTAAAGTCAAATAAATATAAAATTGATGTAACATCTAAATGTAGTCCAGTTGTTTGCATTTGATGCTAATAATGACCTAGGAGATGTTGTAAGCACAGATGTATACTTACTCAACACAAATTTCTTGATGTATACATTAACATAACAATAGTCTAATTATACAAAACTTTGCTTTGAGATGGAAAAAACTGGACTCACATCTAATACTAAATCATACCACACAACATAGTCCCAAGTAGTAAAAGGTAATAAAAAGTAGTTGATTCATGTAATAGAATTGTAGTGACGATTAGTTAAAAGATTCATGACTAACTCACAATTAAAATACCAAATAAATCAAATTTAAAATTACAAAAAATATATTTATAACATGCATTTAAAGTAATATAAACATAAGTACAAAATGTACATTTTTATCCTTTAGAAAAATCCAATTTGTATCCAATAGATTTCCTTAATACATAGTCCTTTGTTTTAAAGTCAAATAAATATAAAACTGATGTTACATCGAAAGTAGTCCAGTTGTTTCCAATAAAAAATTGCAAACATTAACACATTTAACTTTCCAATGGTATCTCTTTATTCAGGAATTTTTACTTCACTTTATTCACATGAAATTGTAGGATTAATATTTTAATACTTTATCGGGTGACTCAAAAATTTGTATGCCGACGAGTGTGTAGAGATATAATGTATTGTATTTTGCAAATACGTGAAAAGTATACATGTGTTATGGAAATAAAAGTTATAAGTAAATATTTTTATTTGTTGTAAAAGTTTGAAGGTTAAAGATAGACAAATATTAGTTCTTTAAAAGCTATTTTTTTAGGCTTATATAAGGTGGTGGTCTTTCTAATATTATTTTCAATTTGGTGGATTTGTCTTGGGGTGTGATCCATGTTACCAACTTTTTGAAGAATCTAATCTTACTCTTAATTTTTAAATTTTAAGACATACATGAGTGCCTATTGATTCATTTACACTTTTGTGAGTCACTAAATATCTAATGGCTTGTATAAATATTTAACAATGTGTTTATTCTCACAACTAATTATTTTAATAACCTAAATAATGTGTGAGATCTTTCTATTAATATACTTCTCATTATAGACTCAAAAAACTTATAACTAGAATTTTTAAAATGTTTTATTTTTGTGTAGATTAATGATAAGAAAACATATATAGATAAATGTTCATTTAATTTTTTAAACGCTTAATATAATATAAATCCATCAAACTTATATTAGATTTTTTTAAATATATGTATTTTATTACATTTATACTCTTTTATAAACTTAATATTATTCATCATATTATTTAAATGAAAATAAAAAATATTAAAGCTATAGAAACCTATTCCTAGATTAAACTCAAACCATATATATATGGATGGTTAATTTTTATTATGGTTTGCACATTATTATCACAAGATCAAATTTCCTCCAACATTATGTTAAATATAAATTAACAAAACATAAATAAAAATTTGTGACATGCAGTGCTTATGACATGTCATTTACTTAAGATATAAAAGTTATGCATGCTTGTAACTTAGGAAAAAGAGACATTTAAAAAAAACAATACAACAACCTAAAAGGCAAGTTATCTACTTTAAAAATCATCTACTTTAAAAATATAAACTTTTGTCAAAATACAATTGGCCATCATGTGGGCATAATCAATGTATTTAATCACTAGGGAGACCATGCTCAAGTGTCATTGAGAAGAGGAATTATGACCAACTATGGGGGAAATCTCGCATTAAAAAAGTCAAGTTTAATATATATAAAAATGAACTTCAAATGGGTGTAGTTGATAACTTATAATACTGTATTTGTATTGGAGGGATACCTTGTGTGAAATTCAAGATCCCCTTAGAAAATTAGGCATGTCATCATCATTGTTTATCAAAGCATAAATAAAGACCACAAAAGAAGAAGGGGAGTGGGATTTATTGGTTAAAGCTTTATGAAAGTCAATGTCATTAATGTGGGCCTTCTTCAATGAATATGAGAGGGACTTTTTCATTTTTGTTCTTGCTTGATATAACACGAGGAAGAAAGTTGATGCATTTTGCTTCTTGCCAATCATGACACTTTTATAGGAATTTAGCATTTTAATAAGTCCATCTCCAAGTACCATTTTTTACCTCTCTTTGGTAAGCCAAACCATAACTTATTAAGGAAAGTAAGTTTTTCTAGGATGGATAAATTTTAAAAAGACAAGTTTACTAAATTTCGAAAATGGTTCTAGTTTCTCTTCAGTCTACGTGGTATCATAGAGCGCGTCATACCAGTGCTATTGATCACATTAAAAAGTTTACTTAGCACGTTATAGGAGGAGGTTACCTAATTTCTACAGTCTAAAAATTATCTTGAAAATGATAATTTTGTAGATTAAATATTGATTTATTGTATACTAATTTAAATAATAGATTTAATGTTTTCTACATTTTTTTCAAATATATAAGGAACAATCAAATTTGTTGTTGTCATTTAACTATAAGCTTACATATATGATAGTTATGCCTTACCCACAAATAATATCATAGTTCTCACTTCTTCATTATCAAAATGGTGGATGTAGATTTCCTACATATTTTAAAAAATTGTACACATTTATTTTAGATAGGCAACAACCAAATATCTTGTTGTCAATTAACTATAAACTTATATGATAGTTATGCCTAAACTATAAATATTAACATAGCTCTCACTCTATTAATCAATTAATTTAACTAGTCCCTCTCGTTCATTAATTAAATCATAATAATTAATTGTCTTAATCTTTATCCATCAATAATGAGGTAGATAATTGCTTATATAATTAATTAGGCTTATGTGCATTCTTTTTTCTCCTTAAAAATTAAATAATAAATCATTTCCACTTCACCACAAAAGTATAAAAAAATGGATTGTGCATCTTGACCCTTCATTCATACACCATTTTAGACACTAAAAAATGGCCCATGCCTATGGCCCCCTTTTTAAGTGTTTGATCTTCATCATTCATCAATATTGTGTCATTCTTCTATTAATTAAATGAAGACTATTATTTAATTAATTACTAATTTTCATCCTCTGATTTTACAATGTCTTATCAATTTGTCTTCAATTAAATAATTTTATCAATTATTTAATCTTGGTCCTAGGGGAAAATATTTATTTATTTCGCCCTCTTATCCTAATGTCATTCCTTTGGTAAATAAATATTTTATTTATTTAGGTCCCCTTTCCCCTTTTCCCAGAATAAAATAAATTTATTTATTTAATTGTCTAATTTTTAATATGAGAGAATTAATAATTAATAATTATTAAATTTCACTCTCATTTCTAACTCCAATGACCTCTTTTTCATGCTAATTTCTCTCCACTTCTAACTCTTCCACCTTCCACTTTCTGTTAGATAACTGAGAGGGGGTGGGGTGAATCAATTAAGTCTAGTTATCCTACAGTCCCAACACTCCCTCATGTATAAAACAAATCTTTCAAACAATTTAATCAACTCGATAGAACTTTAATTGTGTCATTCTGTTCATCTACTGAATAGCAGTAAATTAACTAGTGTATATACCGATCAAACCAATAATTGTAATGTGTAAAGTAAAATAACAATTCGTCACATCCATACACATATAACACTTTGATTTTTAAGGTGGAAACCCTGTTAGGGGAAAAATCACTTGGGACCGGTAACCCAAAATAATTTCACTCTTCTGAAGTGAGCTTGGTTAAGAGCCAACCTTGTTAAAGGTTACAATAACACACTATGAGGTGTGACCTAGTTAGAGAGTTTATCATTAATAGTTCTCCGTGACCAAACATTCATTATGGGGTCAACAAGAAAATAATCAACATTCATTGAATGTCATATTAAAATATAAAAGACTGTTAAGTCTCACTCAGTTAAGAGATTTATCTATAGCAATAGTTAGAATGCAACAGTAAATGATATGATTCAAATACAACTTTATTTTGCAAATTTTCAAATCTATGCTAAGCTCAAAATACCTCTGGCCAATAAACTCAATTCAATCCCTTTGTATCCTCTAACTTTGTTTTGCTCAATTAATTCCTTTCTCTAACGCTTAGTGTTGTCTATAGATTTGCTCGATTTTGTCTTCAGCCTATTTGACAAGCTTCACATGAATGCAATCTTCTCACATGCATTCCAAAATTCAATATGAATCTCTTGTCTCCTTTTATAGACATAATAAATTGTTTTCTTCTCAGCCATAGATTTTGCCTCTTAATTTTCACCATTGATTTTGCCGCTTTACAAACACGTTTCATTCTCCATCATTTGATCATCCTTGAATTTTATCATCAGTTTGATCATCATAAACAACTTTATCTTTAACCTTAAAATCATCCATAATTGTCCAGCTCATCATGGTTAGTTAGCGATCATATGTTCCATTTTATTTCTTCCACTCGGTCAATAGCGTGATGTGTCGATGACTTCTAACTTAGTTAACACTATACTTGGTATACACTACACTTGTTCAATGTATACTAAGTTCTTCATTTATTGACCACATAAACTTGTACATTCTTAATCTTCAATCCATAATAGGATTATGTAATACAATCAAATCATTAACCTAATGTCATAGACTCATCAATAAGTTACCCAATGAATACCATATCCATATCTTTCTCATATATCTCATCTTCATGTAGATATCTCATTCTTTCATCATCATTTCCTTCTTCATATGTTTGTAACTATCATGATAAGTACAATCAAAACTAGTTGACATCAATGCAATACAATAACTGATTTAATGCGTCACATATACCTTAGTATCTCGGTGATCATCAATCACTATCTTTTGAAGTATACAATTAGTTGTCAAATTCATCCTTAAGATATTCAATCAGTTGCAATCTATCAATCTCTCCCTTTGGCATTGATGACAACACACTATAAATATGTCATAGAATACCAAATATTTTTTCTGCAACTCTGTCAATATGTTGTAACTCGGTAAACTCTCCCTAGCTTATGCATTTAATATGTTTAATCACTACACAACATCAATAATTCCTTTCATGTAATCTCTCTCCCTATGGATAGATATTTCATTAACCTTCTCTCCATTTTAACCATTCTCTAAATATTTCATGTACATTTCTCTCCCTTTGACAAAAATTCCAAAAAGAAAATAATTAGCTCTTCAATAGCCAAATCAATATCTCTATTGTTCGGTTCATACTCTTTCACAACCTATACTCATTTTTAGCTTGTCTTCCATCTTTCACAACCTTAGGAATCCCAAAGTGTGAACATATGCATAAACATCATTAGATATTCTGATAAAGTATAGGTTGATGCAAGCTCAAATCACCTTAGTGACTATTAGACAAGGGATGGACCCCTACTCTACTCCTCAAGTATTCAAATGTGTCCTTCGGTAAAGGTTTAGTGATTATATCAGCCAGATTTTCTTGTGATTTTACATACTCCAATCTGACTTGCTTTTCTTGAACTTGTTCCCTCAAGTAGTGATACTTAATAGAAATATGCTTTTTCTTTTCATGTATCACTGGATTCTTAGAAATATCAATTGCACGTGTATTATCACAATAGATTATCACTAGATCAGTGATCTCCTCATTCATACCTTCCAATAGTTGTTTTATCCATGCAATATTTGAACAATTAACAAGAACACAAATAACATATTTTGCTTCTGTAGTGGACTGAGAAATGCATCCTTGTTTCTTACTTATCCAAGTAACCAATCTTTCTCCCAAAAAGAATGCTCCACCAGTAGTGCTTTTTCTATCATAATTTTTTCTAGCCCAATCCGCATTAGTATAAAATTTCAGTTCAAAATTGTATTCTTTCTTATGCCATAAACTATAGTTTTCAATGTTCTTCAAGTATCTCAAAAATCTTTTCACATTAGTCATGTGTGATTCTTAGGATTATTAGAGAATATGTGCAATATTTGGTCTACTATGCACAACATACACCAATTTTCCAATCATAGATCTCTACAAGGTTTGGTTCACCTCAGTGGACTTGTCATGATTTGTCAATTTGCATCTGGTGACCATAGGTGTACCGATTACTTTTGAATCTTCCATATTGAATGTCTTCAATACTTCTTTGATGTACTTTGACTGTGTGATGTATATGCCTTCAGTCTGTTTTAATATAAATTGCAAGCCAAGAAAAAATTTGATCTCACCAAACATCGATATTTCAAATTCTTTCCTCATTTCATCAAAAAATGATTTGCATAAATTATTATGTCCTCCAAATATGATATCACCAACAAAAATTTCAGCAATAAGAATCTTGTCATCAGTTTCACTTTTCAAATACAAATTATTGTTGTCACTTGTTCTAAAAAATCCAATACTTATTAGATAAGAATGTAGTCTCTCATACCATCCTATTGGTACTTGTTCCAATCCATATAATGCTTTGTGCAACTTACATACCATATTCCTCTGATTAGGATCAACAAAACCTTTAGGTTGTTCAATGTATACCTCTTCCTCAAGTATCCCATTCAGAAATACAAGTTTAACATCCATCTAATAAACTTTAAATCCTTTGTAAGCAACATATGCAAGCAATATTCTTACTCCTTCAAGTCTAGAAATGGGTGCAAAAGTTTCTCCATAGTCAATTCCTTCTTCTTGAGCATAACCTTATACTAGTCTTGATGTGTTCCTTGTGACATCTTCGTTCTCATTCAATTTGTTGCTGAATATCCATTTGATTCCAATCACATTCTTGTCTTTTAGTCTTGGTACCAATGTTCATGTTTTGTTTTTCTATATTTTCTAAATCTCTTCATTCATTGCCTTGATCCATTCATCATTTTCCAATGCATCTCTAATACGTTTAGGCTCAAATTCACAAACTAAGCATGTGTTGTTTCTCTACTTACTTCATCTCATCATCCCTGCTCTTTTATCTCTAATTATCTGATCTTGTGGATGGTGTCTTCTCACATATCTTGCAAGTACAAGTTCAGTTCTTTGTTCTTCAATGTGTTCTCTACTCAGTGCATGATCATTATCTTCATTGGTAACAATTTGTTGATTCTCAGTCTATACAGACTGTTTCTTAGTAGCATTACCTTGTTGTTCAGTAATTCCAAACTATTTCTTGAGTAGAGTTTCATGTTCCTCAATAAAAACAAATCTACCATAGTCTTTTGGTTCCTTTTCTCTTTCTTCATCATTATTTTCTGTAAACTCATCAACTCTCACATTTTTACTTTCAATCATCTTGTTAGTAACCTTGTTCAAATATTTATAAGCTTTTCTTTTAGTAGAATATCCTAGAAATATTCCTTCATCACCTTTTGAATCAAATTTCCTATCTCTATCATCTTTCAGAATGTAAGATCTACTTCCTAATTTTTTGAAATAACTCACATAAGTTGTGTAACCATACCATAATTCATAAGGTGTCTTGTTTGATTCTTTCTTCAGTTCAACTTGGTTCAGTGTGTAAACAATAGTACTAACAACTTCTCTCTTGTACATTTGTGTAACATCTTTTTCAATCATCAATGTTCTAGCACAATCAATAATTGATCTATTTCTTCTTTCAATAATCACATTCTACTAGGGTGTTCTTAGTGCAGAAATCTGTCTCTTAATTCCATGTTCATCAAAAAAATTATTGAACTCATCAGAAATGAATTCACCACCTCTATCTGACCTTAAGCATTTCATTTCTTTACCACTTTCTTTTTTCACTTTTGCTTTATACCATTTAAATATTGTGAAAGCTTCAAATTTTTCTTTTAAGAACATGATAGTCATCATTCTAGAGAAGTCATCAACAAACAAGATAAAATATTTGTCTCCATAATAACTCTGAGTTCTCATAGGACAACACAAGTCAGTATGAACCAACTCAAAAATAACATTAGATGAATAGTGTATTCTCTTAAAACTAGATTTTGACATCTTGCCCATTTGACATTGTTTGCACATTACATGGTTAGGTTTAGATATGCTTGGTAAACCTCTAACTTTCCTTTTCTTACTGATATTAACCATGTTGTCAAAATTCACATGACATAACATCTTGTTACACAACCATACATCTTCATTTTTAGCCAACAAACAAGAAGTTTCACTGTTGTCAAGATAGAAAAAATCACCTTTTGATTATTCACCAATACTGACCAACTTTCCAGTCTCATCATAGATTTTTACCTTTCTATTCTCAAATGAAACTTAGTGACTTATATTATTTAGTTGTGCTACACTCAACAGATCATAATTAAGTCCTTTCACCCAATATGCATTCTCACATCTGATCTAATTGTTCCACAATATAGATCATTTTCCTTTCACTAGACAAGGTGTATCATTTCCCATTTTCACAAATCCACCATTATAATGTTCAAGATATTCAAATTTCTCTTCATCACTAGTCATATGATGTGTACAACCACTATCTATAATCCAAGTATCATTCTTGCTAACTTTAGAAATAAGTGTTGTTTCAACATACATTTCTTCTTCTTCAGAATCTTCTTTTAAAGCCACAAATGCCACTTCTATCTCTTCATTAGTGTCAGTGTCATCATCATCATCATCTTCAACTAGGTAACATGCCTTCTTGCCTTTATCTTTGTAGTCTCGGTTATCTCTCTTGTCATAATTTCAGTTGCCTCTATGATCTCGGTTATCTCTTCTGTCATACTTCATTTCATTAGATCTTTCATTTGTTTTCTCATCTTCCTTCCTATCAGGACGTCTCACATAAATATGACCAATATCTTTACATTTAAAACATACCTTGGGTATAAGTTTACCTCTATATCTTCCTTTTCTTTTTTGTAATCTTCTAGCCATTAATGCTTCAAGTTCATCCTCTTCACTTTCACTATCAATTTCATTTCTTATCTTATGTTTGCTTCTTGATTTACCAATTTTCAAAGATGAAATAAATGAAGATTCAACCATAGGTACAATACTATTGTCATAGTTGTTAAGCTCAAATGCAGTCAATTTACTGATTAGACTATCAAGTGAAATATTATTATAGGAGTTGCTCTCATTTCATGAATTGTAGAAACTTTAATAGCATAGGCAAGTAACAAGGTTCTAAGAATTTTACTTACCACTGTGTCTTCATCAATACTTCCACCTGCTCCTCGGATAGCATTCACAACCTCCTTGACTCATTTTTTGTACCAAGTTATGTTCTCACCTTCTTTCATCTTCATGTCATCAAACTTTCCTCTTAGACTTTCATCTTTATCCCTTAGCACATTCACATCTCCTCCATGAACTAGTGCAAGCTTGTCCCACATCTATTTTGCAGTTGTAAATGTCTTAACATCTTCAAATTTAGTATCTAATAAAGAAGAAGCAATCTCAATCATCATAGCATTATGTTCATGTATTTCTTTCATCTAATCGACAGTCAAAGGACCAGTAGGTAAGATACATTCATTTTGCAAGTAGTACAATGTAGAATCTCTAATCCCTAATAGATATTACTTCATTCTACTTTTCCATGTTAAAAAGTTGTTTTTGTTCAGCTTTGGCACCTCTCTCTTATACATCTTGTGATATTTTACTTAAGTCCTTCAAGCATGCTATGCTTTGATACCAATTGTTAGATAACTGAGAGGGGGATGAATCATTTAAGTCTAGTTATCCTACAGTCCCAAACACTCCCTGATGTATAAAACAAAACATTCAAATAATTTAATCAACTTGGTAAAACTTTAACTATGCCTTTCTATTCATCTACCGAATATTAGTAAATTAACTAGTGTATATACTGATCAAACCAATAATTATAATGTGTATAGTAAAATAATAATTCATCACATCCATACACATATAACACTTTGATTTTTAATGTAGAAACCCTGTTAGGGGAAAAACCACCTAGGACCGGTAACCCAAAATAATTTCACTCTTCTGAAGTGAGCTCAATTAAGAGCCAACCATGTTAAAGGTTACAATAACACATGATGAGGTGTGACATGGTTAGAGGGTTTATCATTAATAGTTCTCTATGACCAAACATTTATTGAATGTCATATTAAAATATAAAAGATTGTTAAGTCTCACTCGGTTAAGTGATTTATCTATAGAAATGGTTAGAATGCAACAATAAATGATCTGATTCAAATACAACTTTTTTTTGCAAATTTTTAGATCTATGCTAAGCTCAAAATACCTCTGGCCAATAGACTCAATTCAATCCCTTTGTATCCTCCAACTCTATTCTTCTCGGTTAATTCCTTTCTCTAATGCTTGTTGTTGTCTACAGATATTCTTAGTTCTGTCTTCAATCTGTTTAACCAGCTTTGCATGTGTATAAGCTAAATATGGGCCTCTGATTTAGCCTCACACTTCAACATAGTCATTGTTCACCAGCTAAAGACAAGAATGAATATGAGATTATTCATCTTTCCTATCTGAATAATGCGACCCGTTGCCTCCTATCTAGATAGGGTTTGGGATTGCTCTCAGAATAGAGAGTCCAACAACCATAGACTAGCACTAAAATGGAGGGTTTATGCAGTTTAATCTAGAAATGAATATGCAAGATTAATCTAAAATGACTATGCAATTAATTTAGAAATGATGAGAAATTAGCATTAATCTAAGAACTTTCAAAGCGAACTAGATTAAGAAATGAAGTGCATATTTAAGCTAAACATGATATATTAATCTAAGATGATTATCAAATTAATAATGCAAAGCTTCGAATGTAAACAAGAAGCAATGAGAATGTGACAGCACTTGTTGCTCAAAAATTGGGATGCTTTGAATGAAAAATAAGTTTTATTTTATAGACTCCTAGTTTCCATCGACGGTCGAAATTGAATCAGACGAACGATGGAGATTGAATGAGAATTTAGTTCAGAATAGAAAGTTTCCTGCAAAGTGGTAGCCAACTATTTGCCTTTTGGCTATGTGGAGCAGTTAACTGTTTTATTCCCCTTTTGAATTCTTAATTAACTCAAAGTTTCTTTTTCTAAATTGAAGAGAAGATTTTGGAGAGAATATTTGATTTTAATAAATTAAATATTGCCTCATAAGTGGATTTTCTCAATTATTTAAATAATTAAATTCAATTATTGAGATGAGGATATTTATTTAAAACCAAATATTTATTAATTTCTTTTTCATGTGTATTTCAGCTAAAGGGGGTGAATTTAATTTAATTAAAGTGCTAGGACTTTATAATTAAATTAATTGATCATAGGGTTTATTTAACCAATTATAGTCAATATTTAAGAATTAAATATAGCATGTGATTAATGCAGATTTAGGATTTTCTGCATTTGACACTAAGTTGAGTAAAATCAATTAGAGGATAGAATTGTCTAGTACAATAGGACTTTGATGATTTAGAAATTGATAGAATGAGACTAAATGCAACAAAATTGGTTAGGGTTGCAGGATGCCAATTTTGGGGTATTATAGCATGAATGCAATCTTCTCACTTGCATTCCAGAATTCAATATGAATCTCATGTCTCCTTTTATTGACATAATAAATCATTTTCTTCTCAACCATAGATTTTGCCTTTTAATCTTCACTGTTGATTTTTTTGCTTTAACCTTCCTTAGTTCTTGTGTCATAGACACGTTTCATTCTCCATCATCTAATCATCCTTGAATTTTTTCAGTCGTTTGATCATCATAAAAAACTTTATCTTTAACCTTGGAATCGTCCATAATTGTCCAGCTCGTCATCTTTAATCAGAAGTCATATGTTCCATTTTATTTCTTCACTCAGTAAATACCGTGATGTGTCTGTGACTTCTAAATCGGTTAACATTGTACTCAGTATACACTGCACTTGCTCGATATATACTAAGTTCTTCATTTACCAACCACATAAGCTAGTACATTTTTTATCTTCAATCCATAACAAAATTATTAAATACAATCAACTCATTAACATAATGTCATAGACTCATCAATAAGTTACCCAATGAATACCATATCCATATCTTTCTCATACATCTCATCTTCATGTAGATACCTCATTCCTTCATCATTATTTCCTTCTTCAGATGTTTGTAACTATCATGATAAGTACAGTCAAAACTAGTTGACATCAATGACAATACAATAACTAATTTAATGTGTCACATATACCTTAGTAGCTTGGTGATCATCAATCAATGTCTTTTGAAGTATCCAATTAGTTGTCAAATTCATCCTTAAGATATTCAATCAGTTGTAGTCTATCACTTTCCTCTCCACTTCTAACTCCCACTCACTAATTTCCTTTTCCACTTAACTCTTTCCTCTTATTTCTCCTCCACTTAACTTGTTCATCACTATTCCTTTCCTTCACTTGCAAATGACATTTTTTGTTGACAATAAATAATTCCAATATATATTTTCACTTAACTCTATCATATTTCTATTTTGTCCTCCACTTGCAAATGATATTTTGTGTTGAAAATAAATATTTCCAATATTTATTTTCACTTAACTCTATCTTATTTCTATTTCTCATTCACTTGGAAATGCAATTTCTAATTTTTCATCACTTGTCCTCTAATTTAATCCTAACTCTTGATTGAGCTTTTATCTCATCTATCAATTTGGGTTCCAAAAATCTACAAATTAGACTCTCATTTCTTATTCTTGAACCACATTTTGAGTATTTTTTCTATCACTTTTATTTCATAGATTGGAGTAACTTTTGATAGGGGAGCTACATATAAATTTTAGAAGAAGAAAGAAAAGCATTGGATCATCTTGAGGGAGCGTTTGTTGAACTTATTTCAATATTTTATGGACTTTTCCTTCATCCTTTAATGTTAGGTTAGGATCTTTATTTTGTATGCATTTAGGTTTTTGTGGTTGCTCTAACATGCAATGATTACAATTTCATGTCCTATAACCACATGGTACAATCTCTCTCACACACTTTTATTTTTCTCAAGCCTTTTCTTGTTCGCATTCCATTTTCCTATGCAAATTTAAGCTCTCCATCAACTTGATGTAATCGTATCCTACATTATAATCCCTCTCATCCCTCCATGCAAACAAGCAAATCATAATCATCCAATCTAAAACACAATCTCAATTGTCAATATTATAAGATGAAATTCTAGATATGAACCCTTACATAAAAGATCATAGTTACATGCTACCAAATTTGAAAACTCTCCATGAGTAACCCATATTTAATATGTAGACACCTATAAGTGTACATTACTTAGCCACACCTAATTCTAGCCTACCTTAACCTATTAATTAAATAAATACTCTTTATTTATTTAATTAATCTTATTACTAACCTAATACCTTTAATTAAATAAATATTTATTATTTATTTAATCATTTTCCTTTATCTTCTCCCCTTAATTAGATAACTATTTATTTATTTATTTAATTTCATAAATTTCTAATTTACCTTTATCCTTAGTCATTCCCGTAAGGATGTTGCCCCAACCTTATTTCAAGCCCTAAATCATATCCCGCATGTGGCACTTGTCACATGAATACAATTTCTATCAGAATTCCTAATCCTTCTTCAATCCTAGTCATCAATTAAAATTCTTAATCCTAGCCTTTGGTGATGCAAGGGCATTCTTGGGTCCTCGGTAAATCTGCATGGTGGCTTGTTATTTTGGCCAGTGGTACTCGGTTGCAACTTTAACCAATGGTCTCAGTTATTGAAGGAGGCTCAATCGCTGAAGGAACTCGGTGAAACCTCTTGTGCTCAGTGGAACTTGTACTTAATGATGTTTGTGGTGCTTGGTCGATGTGCTTTCTCGGTGATGCTTGGTTTTCTTAGTTATTTCTCTAGTGCTTGATTGTTTTGGTTTATCGACTGGAGTTTTTAGTGGTTTGGTTGGCCGACTTAGTGCATTTATTGTTGGTATCTTTTGGTTTATTCTCCTATTTAGATCTTGAGGCTGACATGGAGAATTAAATGTTTGTAAGGCTATTTGAAAGCCAATGGTGTTGCATTTAATATTTGTTTGCAATAGAATCCAACTTGGCTTAGGAGTTAATTGTTCCTTCCATCTGACTTGTGGCTGAAGATTAGTATTTAAGGAGTGTTTGGGGTAGTTGTTTAGGGGTAGAAAGCAGAGGATAGAAGATTAGACTTAGATCCTGCGAGATCTTGAAGATCATATTGTTACCTGATAGTTTGTAATAACAGAGCTAGTGGTTGTTTTCTTGGAGACAAGGAGATTGCTTGGAGACTTGCGAGCTCAAGTTTAGATCTACCTTAGGGTTTCCATTAATTGTTGATTATTTTCAGAGCTGGAATAGCTAGGATTAGGGCTTGGATCTTTTTTGATCTTGCAGAAATGTTTCTTGATTGTAATTGGCCATAACTCGGAAGGCCTTATAGCCAAGCATGTTAATGGAAATTGAGTTTGAATAAAATCTTGTTGTGTTATTCCATTGTGTTGGTAATTAGCTGCAAGGTTGGACTATCCTTAATTGGATCCACCATCCTTGACTGTGTCAGGTGGTATTAAAGCGAAGGTTATTCTTGAGTGAAGGTTGATCTTCAGCAAGGTTGATCTTGTGAATGTTAGGAATAACAATCCACAATACAACTGAGAAGGGGGGGTGAATCAATTGTATGACAAAATATTAAACTTCAAACTTTAAGCTCATCAATATCAGATCCAATGAACACAATGAATGCCAACACAATAACACAATATTTTGGTTACGGGGAAACCCTGTTAAGGTAAAAACCTCGATGGGAATTAGCACCCACTAAAGATGTACTAAGAGTATAGTAATCCTTGTTAAAAGATATAGCCTTGTTAGGAGCTTATTGAAACATTATAGTACATAGTCCTTGTTAGAGGATAGACCCTATTAGGAGTCAAGAACAAAAGAGGGCTCACTGCCCAAAGAAGGTTAAGTCCACCTTCTAAACTCACTAGTTTTCAACAAGTGTATATGAAGAAATACATAATCTTTTGAACTGTTTGCCAGCAACTATCTTTGCTTGGTCAATTCCAATGAAGTCCACCAATAATCCTCTACTCTACATACAATAGAAACAAGTTTGCAACCTCCTTATGTCACATATATCACATCCATGTCTCTTCCAATGAAAAGACCTTTCATTTATACCTTATTACATTTTACAAAGAATAGGTCGGCCCATAAGGCTTTCCTAATTACAAAAAATTACATAGGACCTTGCTAAGATACACATGGTATCATAAAAAAGTTTACAATGATTACATTACAACAATTAAGGACCGACATCCTTGAATTATGCTTGCCAAACAAAACACACACTTCATTCCTTGAGTTGGCTTCAGAATAAGCCATCGCCAAAGCACATGCCACAGATGACATCACCAATCATTCTGTACCTCATGTTGACCAATAAACATCCATTGTTACCTCTTCCATAATCCTTCAAGATCGCATACCTTGAATCCAATCCCTCTAAAATCTATACCAAAAACTCAGAGACTAACTCTATCAATTCTCACTGTCACAGTCCAGTGACTAGTCTTTACCAAAACAATTGTATCTTTCTTAATATGCATCCATTAATGATGCAATCTCAAATATAAGATCACAACATCCATCTAAAATCTCATCTGACCTCATAGCATTTGAAACATCCGTAAACCCTCTGTACACTGTGATTACCAATCTGGTTCCTTCATAGAAGCATATATTGACATCAGTGACAAAACACAAATGACAACAATATGAGTGCCCATTCGGTAATGTAGTGATTAAACATATTAAATTTCTCAATCACCACCCATGCATTAGCAATATCCAATAGTGAAATTTGACCTTGTTGGACAAGAAATTATATGAGTTGAGTTGCAAATCTGTGGCACTTAACTTTTGGAATCTTAACCTTGTTGTTCATGCAAGGTGGTAGGCTGATCTAACTTGCATACAAGTTGGAGGTTGTCACAAGGTGTTCAATGTAGGGTTCTATTGTAGAGGGTTTTCTTATCATTGAGGATTCCTCTGAGAAGATTAGACCCTAGGGTGATTGCAGACCTCTGTGATACCATGGAATCTAGGATTATAGGGAGGGTGAAATCTTATTTCAGATCTGAGATGGAATTGATGAAGAATGACATGATCACTAAGATCATGAAGGCTATGATTGGTGTACCTTAAAATGTTGGTACTGAGGATGGTTATGAGGAAGCTACTGAAGACTTTAAAGCTGCTGGATCTAGTGGTGATGATAGATAGATCTAGTGAAGACAGAACTGGTTAGTTGCAGAGATCTGGAGCTCGGTTAAGTACTAGTTATCGAATGGAAGTTTATAATTTCTTTGGTACTTTGAAACTTGATAACTTGATTGATTGGATTGGTGAATTAGAAGACTTCTTTGAGCTTGAAGAAATTAAAGATCCTCTTCGAGTGAGGTTGGCACATACTAAGTTGAAAGGACATGTTGCTCTTTTGTGGAAGGAATTACAAAGAGATAGAGAGTATGAAGGTGAAATGAAGATCAATCAGTGGAGGTTGATGGTGACTAAATTTAAAAGCTAAGTTCATACCTGCCAACTATGAGCTTGACTTGTTTAAGAAGTTGTAGAATCTAAAATAGAAAGATTTGACTATTGAAGACTTTACCAAGGAGTTCTACAAAATTACTATTCGGTTTGGACACAAAGAACTTGGTAAGGAAAAGGTATCTCGATATGTGAATGGTTTGAGATTTAATATCTAGGATGAGCTTGGTATGCTGAAGATTGATTCTATTAAAGATACTTATCAGTATGCTCTGAAGGTAGAGGATAAGTTGAAAAGGAAACAACATAGTAATCCCCGAGGGAAGGAAAAGATTGATCACTTGGTGAAGGATAAATTGACTACAGAAGATGAATAGAAACCTATGGAACCAAAGAAGAAGATAGGTAGAGTTATCTTTACTAGTACTTGTTATAATTGTGGTGAAGAAGGACACCATTCTTTTGAGTGTACATAGAAGAAGCTTGGTGACCGAAGAACTGCTATGGTGAATGAGAATGTTGAGAATGAACCTGAATCTAAGAACTTGCTAGTTTGAAGAACATTTCTTGGTACAAAGGTGGAATCTTGTTAGATGAGTAACTTGTTCAAGTTTTAGTGAAAGTATAGAGGTAAACTTTATGATGTTATTGTTGACAATGGTAGTACTGATAACCTTGTTGCTGAGGACATGGTTTAGGAACTTGGTTTGAAGAGAATGAAACATCCTTATCCTTATAGTATTGGCTGGTTACAAGATGATCATGCTCTAGAAGTGAGGGAATAATGCCTTGTTGATGTTCAGATTGGCCAGTATAAAGATCTTGTGTTGTGTGATATTGTGGAGATCAATAGTTGTCATATATTGCTTGGTATACCTTGGCAATATGATTGCAGAGCTATGTATGATTGTGTGAAGAATGTGTTTACTGTTGAGAAGGATGACATGAATTTTTCCTTGATGCCTTTGCTGGATACAATGCTTAGTAGGAGAAGCCTGAGTATCGGTAGCCAAGTTGAGTTGTCAGATCCTGAGATGATGGATGATCAGTATGGAGAACAAGCTTGTGTTATCAAGGAAAGACTTGAAAAGACAAAGGAAATAGAAGTGGAAGAGTATGCAAGGTGAAAAGTTGGAGACTTGTATATGAAGAATCAGTTTGGGGTTTATGTGTTGAATCCCAGAAGATGTTCTTCCATCATATGAGAACATCTTTTCAAACCTAGGGTGTCTGATGCAGGGGCATTCTGGGGTCCTCGGTAAATCTGCATGGTGGCTTGTTATTTTGGTAGGTGGTACTCAGTTGTAGCTTTAACCGACTGTCTCAGTTATTGAAGGAGGCTCAGTCACTGAAGGAACTTAGTGAAACCTCTTGTTCTCAGTGGAACTTATACTCAAAGATGTCTTTGGTGCTTGGTTGACGTGCTTTCTCAGTGATGCTTGGTTTTCTTGGTTGTTTATCTAGTGCTCGGTTGTTCTAGTTTACCAATTGGAGTTCTTAATGATTTGGTTGGCCGACTTGGTACATTTATTGTTGGTAGCTTTAGTTGTATTCTCTTATGTAGATCTTGAGGCTAACATGGAGAATTAAATGTTTGTAAGGCTATTTGAGAGCTGACTGGTGTTGTATTTAATATTTTTTTTTAGTAGAAGCCAACTTGGCTTAGGAGTTAATTGTTTCTTCCAACTGACTTGTGGCTGAAGATTAGTATTTAAGGTGTTTGGGGTAGTTTTTTAGGGGAAGAAGGTAGAGGATAGAAGATTAGACTTTGATCCTGTGAGATCTTGAAGATTAGATTGTTATCTGATAGTTTGTAATAACAAAGCTAGTGGTTGTTTACTT
Organism: Chamaecyparis obtusa; assembly: GCA_027943335.1. Classification (NCBI taxonomy): domain Eukaryota; kingdom Viridiplantae; phylum Streptophyta; class Pinopsida; order Cupressales; family Cupressaceae; genus Chamaecyparis; species Chamaecyparis obtusa. The sequence continues at coordinate 217,668 of BSBK01000559.1, read as the reverse complement.
GGAGACAAGGAGATTGCTTGGAGGCTTGTGAGCTCAAGTTTAGATCTGTCTTAGGGTTTCCATCAGTTGCTGATTATTTTTAGAGCTGGACTAGCTAGGATTAGGGCTTGGATCTTTGTTGATCTTACAGAACTATTTCTTGATTGTAATTGGCCCTAACCTAGAAGGCCTTACAACCAGACATGTTAATGGAAATTGAGTTTGAAGAAAATTTTGTTGTGTTATTCCGCTATGTTGGTAATTGGATACAATGTTGAACTATCCTTAATTGGATCCACCATCCTTGACTGCATCATTTGGTTCTCTTATTGAAAATTCTACTTATACAAGTCCTCATTCCATTTAGGGGATCCACTCTTGTGCTATTCTTATGTTTTTATTTTTATCATCTTATCATCATAATTATATCACCATGCTACAAAAATCTTGAGCAATCTCATGTAATCTATCAACAACAATACTTCATTTGATCTTTTAAGGTTTGCATGTATTTGGTTTGATTTAAGCTATATTTCATGTGTATTGCATTAATGTCATTTGCATGCAATACAAATACTTATATATCATTTGTTCACATCAAAGAGCTCATCCAATAATCATAAAGGTATAATTCAAGATTTTGATGTTGTATTTTGTTGTTGTTAATGTCTTCTTAAACATGGAATATGAGTGTAAATAAAAACCTACTTTAGAGTAGGCTTTTGTTCACATTTTATCACTCTTAGCGAGACATTTGTCCCAATTTAAATTTTTTGTACCTTTTTAACTTTTTTTTATTAAAACATTTGTGCTCCTAGATGTCATTTTGAATTTGGTGTTTCCATCTTGTACTATGCCATTTTAGTTCATAGTTTGATATTTTTCTTAATATGTTATTTTTTCATATTTAACTTATTTATTTGTAATTTTTACTCAACATTCACACCTATACATTAGTGCTTTTATCTTCTTTTCTTAAAAGAATCTTCTAACATTTTTTTTGTAGGTTTTCTTTTTTGGGATTGTCATTTCTAGATCTTTTCATTCTAACTATAGGTTTTTCAAGGATTTGTAGTTAGCTAATGCTTCATATGAAGCTTTTTCCAACTAAGGTTTCAATATTTTACATGTTTCTTATGTTGGCCTTTGATGCATTAGTCTTTTATGGGTGGTTTTATACTAATGTAAGTTATATGTAAGCTAGTTTTCTAACCTAATTCTATAGATGGTTTTGGTTTTACAATAAATAAAAAATTTCACATCATTTTCTAATCTAATATTACTTCAAAGATCATGTTAACCCAACCCACTAACTATTGATATTGCAATAGTGAATATTACATTTTTTCCTTAAGCTTTAAGCCCACTTTGATTAGGGTGTCAAATATAACAACCATCTTAACTCATGAAAAATTAACTCATGGCATCCCATATCTCTATTCCTTCTAGCATTAATCATTAAATTTGTACTCTTATATCCAAGAACCTTTATCTGTTATCATAGATCTAACCTAGATGTATGAACTTGACCTAGGTCAATTTTATGATCTTCAATCTAAAACCTTCACTTTTAAAATTAAGAATTCCTTCCTTGTTAAACATTTCACTAGCCACTATAGCACATGTTATATTTATTTGAGTTCTTGGTTAAATATATTTAATGGCATCCACTAATTTATTTGGATACATCAAAGAGCATCATGTAGGAGTTAATAATAAATTATCATGCTAAGGTTTATTGATAGAAAAGTTATGAGATAATTATAGAAAATATATCATAGTATATCATCCTAATTTTTTTGCATGCTTATTTGTTGTCATCAATTCTTTAACTCAAATTAAAAAAATTCAAACTACTAGGGGTTTAGTTGAGAAATATAATATATTCTCTAACATTATTTGTTATATGTGTAATCAGGTATAATAGGATCTGTAAAAAGATGCAATAACAAATAAAATCTCAACCATAAAGAGATTGATAGAGCAATTAGTATTCTCAATATCAAAAGAAGAAAGGAAACAAGATAATTGCATACATAAATCAAGATATTGAAATCAAATATAAAAGTGTATGCAAACCGATAATTCCTCTTTTGTTGTTCTCCTTCTTATGTAATGTGGGCTCTCAGAATTGAGCTTAAGATCGTGCCAACATAAGAATTCAAAGCAATTGTGGTTATCGAAATCAAATGTTTGGCTTTGTATTTATAAGATTTTAGGGGTTTCAATCAAGAATGCATGATTGATGGGTTGATTGACTATGATTGAGGAGTTCAACTCAGAGTGAGTGGGAGTTCAACTCAATTGATTTCTTGGTTTAACATGATTGATTGATCTATCAACAAATATATTGAAGAGACGACTCGAATGGACTACTAAGATAACATAATAGATTAGTGAGTTAATTGATTACATGGATGATTCAACTGATTGCATGGATTGGAAGATTGAATTGATTTAAGACTTTAATTGATTGCTGGGGAGGGATTAACAATGTGGATTGAATATTTAGAAGAGGGAATTATGGAGTGAACTAAAATTCAGTATGAGTTAGCTTTGGAGGAATAAATCATGATTAAATAATAAAATATTATTTACTTGCACATGTGACAATTGATAAATGAATAAATAAATTGATAAATAGATAAATAGATAAATAAATAATATTTATTTATGAGAGAAGAATAATTAATTTAATTAAATAAATATGATTTATTTTAATTGTGATAGGGATTTTGATTTAATTATTACATAAATGTAGAAATTAGAAAGAGTGAATATTAGTTAAATATGATTATTTAATTAATTGAATGACAAGGAATAATTAAATAATGTTTAATTATTTAAATACTTTATAGATAAATAATTGATGAAATATTGATTGGACAATTAATAATTAAGGTAATTGATTAAAATTACTTAATTATAGAATTTAGAAGAAATGATGATTTTGACTTTAGAATATAGTAGAATGATATAATTTATTGAATAATAAGGATTATTAAATAAATTAAAGAGGAATGTTAGTAATGTCATTGCATTAGATTTTGCCCCTCTTTGATATAATTATGTTAAGGCTTTGTTTCACATCGGGTTCACCATTTGTAATCGGGCATAATAAGATCTGTAAAAAGCTACAATAACATAGAAAACCTCAACCACAAAGAGATTGTTAGAGCAATTAGTATTCTCAATATCAAAAGAGGAAAAGAAACAAGTGAATTGCATACATAAATCAAGATATTGAAATCACATAAAAGCATATGCAAACCTATAATTCCTCCTTTGTTGTTCTCCTTATGTAATGTGGGCTCTTAGAATTGAGCTCAAGATCGTGCCAACATAAGAATTCAAAGCAATTGTGGTTGATGAGTTGAACTAAGAGTGAGTGGGAATTCAACTCAATTGATTGCTTGGTTTAACATGATTGATTGATCAATCAACAAATAGATCGGAGAGATAATTTGAATAGACTGGTGAGTTAACTAATTGCATGGATGAGTCAACTAATTGCATGGATTAGTCAACTGATTACATGGATTAGAATACTGAATTTATTGAAGACTTTAACTGATTTTTGAGGTAGGAATTAACAATGTGGATTGAATTGTTAGGAGAAAGAATTGTGGAGTGAACTAAAATTCAGTATGAGTTAGCTTGAAAGTAATAAATCATGATTAAATTAATAAATAAATAATTAATAGTTATTTATGAGAGAAGAAAAATTAATTTAATTAAATAAATATAATTAATTTAATTATGATAGGGATTTTGATTTAATTATTACATAAATGCAGTAATTAGAAAGAGTGAATATTAATTAAATATAGTTATTTAATTACTTTATAAATGAATAATTGATGAAATATTGATTAGATGATTAATAATCAAGGTAACTAATTAAAATCACTTAATTATATAATTAAGGAGAAATTATGATTTTGACTTTAGAATATGATAGAATGACACAATTTATTGAATAATAAAGATTATTAAATAAATTAAAGAGAAATGTTAGTAATGTCATTGTGTTAGAGCATATACCATTTTTAAGTGTCTACAATATTTTCTTATCCTTACACAAATAAAACATGATAGATTGATATAAGTCAATCCTAAGAGACTACATTCTACCCAATAATATATGCAAGAATCAATTAAGAACTATGTGTATTTTTATGGCCATGTGCTCATAGATGAACCTAAAAGAAGAATGACAAATTAGTAGCTAGATATATAGTCTAATTCAACCCTAAATAAAAACGATTGGTGAAATGCATCCTATTATTTGGAACTTTTCTTTTCCATCATAAATCATTGAACCAAGTATTGCATTTAATCTGTTTAACCATTTATTTTACTATTAACTACACCTTTGTGATTTAGGTCAAATATCAATTAATTTAATGCATTTATTTAATAATATGAAATCTTTTGATTTATTTTTGGCCTAACATTTTTATTGCATTGTCTTAGTTCATTTATCATTAGGTTATAGAATTAAATTTTTTTTGTATTTGATAGCTATACATTCATTGGATCTTGTTTCAAAATATTTGAAAAATGGGGAGCAAAAAATTTAGGAGCAAAAAAAGCCAGCAGGAGCGAAGGGGGTGACAAGGTCAGCAGGAGAGGAAGATTCTAAGGCAAGGGCACAATTCTTCAAAGGCTCGCAATGAGTAGGAACAACAAGACGCTTGCATGACACCAAATGGTAGATTTCACCAATCTTTAGCGACAGTTGAGCATTCTAAATCCTTACAGAATAATGGTAACCCTCAAATACAGTTTGGTAGATTTGCAAATAATGGCCTGCTTACCAGATTCGATGGAAGAAAGTTTGGTCCTCCTCCTCCTCGCCAACCTCACTTATGGCCCTCTATCAACATTTGTTTGGGATCTCTATTATAGACACCTATCACTAATTTTAATGGTGTTCGCATTGGGAATTTTGACCCTAATGCCCCTTCATTTGTTTCTTGGTCCAATTCATTGTTGATTCGGCCTCCCTCCTTTGTTTCCTCTCCTAACAACATCCCTACTCAACCTCATCCACTCCCTTCTCATAATCACCCTCAGTCTAAATCTAGGGTCTCTCCTTTGTAGCCATTCCAAAGTCAGTTTCATAAGGGCATTTTGGATACCCCTGTTTACCCTACTTCTAGGGTTCATGCACAGTCGAAGCCATTTCATAATAAGGATCTTTGTCAATCTGGTTCATTTCCCTCACATCAACGGGATGATACTTTTTCCCAGCCGAAGCTGATGCATAAGAAGATTCCTCACGAAATAGGTTCATTTCCTTCAGATTAGTGTAGAGATACTTTGTCTCAGGTAAGTAATCCTGAAATGGTGCTCTTTTTGGAATATGGTTTACTAGCACCTCAGGTTTTGCACATGCAAGAATTTTCTCCTATTGGTAAGATCTGTTCATTTATTCCCATTACAAATTTCCATTCATGGGCTTTTGAGAATTGGTCTAGTTTGCTTGATTTATTATATGGACCATGCTGCCAATTTCTTTATTGCTATTTTTAGTTCATCTTCTACTTGTAATAATGTTTTATGTAGTAAATTCTAGTTTTGTAAGGGTGTTGGAATTTCTTTGGTATCATGGATTCCTAACTTTTAGATGGATGAGTCTGTGTGTTCCCTAATTCCTTACTAGATTGAGATGCTAGCCTTACTAGTTGAGTACAAGGATATTGATATTATTGAAGCCATTGTGAATAAGATTGGATCATTTATTCATCATGATTTACTTCCTTTTGAACAACTTCATAGATCTATTCGAGTGTGTCTTTTGTTGGATTCTTCTAAATCTCTTCCCAAAGTTATTGAATTACAATCTAAATGGGGCTCTTGGTATCAACATATTATTATTCAAAATGCTGAGAGTGTAGTACTTTATGCTAACCTATTGGGCCATTTTATGAATCAGTGTAAAGATCCCAATTGTTCAAACTTAGTTGTTTGTAAAGATCACACTACTTTCCCTGCAAAATGTTCAATGGTGGCACAAAATGAATATTCAATTCCAAATGTATCCAATATTAAGGAACCTTCATATTCAGAGGAGGTCCCTCTTCCAAATGTAGATGTTTTGTCTTTCTCTCAAGAGATAAATGAACAATCACACCCATTAAATTCAGAATGACAAGTGCTTTAGTTTGATCAATCTTGTTCCTTTTCTTTTGCTTCTCTTTGCTCTTTTGTTAGCATGCTAGGATGGTATCTTCTAGTGATTGCCTCTACTTTCAAAGCTGTTGATTTTTTGCAAGCATTAATTCAGACAGGCCCCTTCCCATTTCCCAAATCTCACTCCAAGATTGTAGACTCTTCAATGATGGACTCCATTGTTAGAAAGTTAATGATTTTTGGGGATCCACTCAAGTTTCATAAGCTAACTTTGGAGCATGTTGATCTTATGGCTACAAAAGTTATTTTAGCTGTTAATTTTCAAAATAATCTTCAAATGGATAAAAATTCTAATGGTTCAATGTTATCCTCCTATTCCTTCTTAGATTGTCAAGATGATCATGATGATTCCCTCTTTCTTTCTCAATGACTTGATTAATCTGAGCCTATCATTACCCCTATTGTTGTTGTAAACCCCCCTTCTGGCTTGGTTCCATCTAGTGAGGATGATTCATTCCAGTCTCATGGTATTGAGGCTTGTTCTTAAATTTTGGATTCTGATCTTCTTTCTAAATCTTCTTTTTATGCTACTCAAAAGGATTCTCCAACCAAACAAATGGATAAAGCATCTATTGTTCAAACTCCCTTATCTCCCAAAATTAATGTGTATGCACCCTAAAATGGTCGCCTAGACTTTGGGCCCCATTTATTTGATTTATCAATCCTGAATCATTTTGATCAATAATCAATATTTTCAATAATCAATATTTGCTATCTGAATGCTCTCGAACCCGTGGCTTCTTCCACCAGTGAACCAACAACCAGCATGACGGAGCCTGATATTAAGTACCTCAGTCTCAAAACAAAAGAGAAAAAGAAAAATAGGTCTGATGGCGAAAACCACTTTGTGGCGGTGTCAGAACCAAAAATAGTAAAAAGAAATGACGCATCCAAAGGTGAAAACCTCTTTGAGGCACCTAAGGATGGGGTACTTAATAACTTGCCGAGTTATTTCCAGGATAGATCATCAATCTTGATTGAACCAACAAAGCCGGTCAATCTAAACACAGAAGAAAATCCTCAGATAGTCCATCTTGCTCAGTCTTTATCAGAGGAAGAGACCAAGGCATATGTACAGTTTTTACAGAAAAAGAAAATTAATTTTGCATGGACCTACTCAGACATGCCAGGGCTTGACACAAATCTCATAATGCATCACTTATCTATAGCTCCAAGAGTCAAGCCAGTCAAACAGAGACTAAGAAAAATGCATCCACATATAGCTCTACTTGTCAAAGGAGAATTAGAAAAGCTTTTGAAAGCTGGATTTATTAGAGCCATCGATTACGCAGAATGGATCTCAAACATAGTACCGGTCTCCAAACATGATGGGTCCATTCGTGTCTGCACAGATTTTAGAGATCTAAACAAAGCCTGCCCAAAGGATGACTTTCCACTTCCAAACATTGACATGATAGTGGACATGACAGCGGGCTATGACATATATTCCCTAATGGATGGTTTCTCGGGGTATAATCAAATCAAAATAGCTCCTGAAGACCAAGAGAAAATAGCATTCACATGTGCATGGGGAACCTACTGTTGGAACGTCATGCCATTCGGGTTAAAGAATGCAGGAGCAACCTACCAAAGAGCTATGACAACTATCTTTCATGATATGATGCACAAAAATATGGAAGATTATGTGGATGATACCCTGGCAAAATCAAGAAAAAGGGACACACACCTCAATGATCTGGAAGTAATTCTAGATCGTATGGAACAATTTCAACTCAGATTGAATCCAAAGAAGTGCGCATTTGGCGTCACCTCAGGCAAACTTTTAGGATTCATAATATCAGCAAAAGGTATCGAGGTTGATCCCGAAAAAGTCCAAGCAATCCTAGATATGCCACCTCCTCGAAATATCAGCCAAATGAGAAGTCTTCAAGGACGTCTTCAATCAATTAGGAGGTTTATTTCTCAGCTTGCAGATAGAGCCCAACCCTTCAACAAAACATTGCATAAGGGTGCTTCTTGTGTTTGGAACGAGGATTGTCAAAAGAGCCTAGATCAGATCAAACAATACTTGGCTAATCCTCCGATCTTAATGCCTCCTATTCCAGGGAAACCATTGCTTCTATATATCTCAGCTACAGACACTTCCCTGGGGGCATTATTGGCTCAAACAGATGATACTGGGAAAGAACGGGCCATCTACTATATCAGCCGCACTCTAGTCTCTTATGAGATCAATTACAATAATATTGAGAAGTCTTGTCTCGCGGTGGTGTTTGCATCTCAAAAGTTGCGCCACTACATGCTTGCTCATACCATACACTTGGTTGCCAAAATTGATCCCCTTAAATACTTGCTTGGTAAGGCTGCCCTGACAGGTAGACTTGCTAAATGGATGATGGTCCTCACTGAATTTGACATAGAGTATGTTGAAAGAAAGGCAATCAAAGGACAAGCTATTGCTGACCAATTAGCTGATTTTCCAATCCAGGATAGTATGCCAGTCCAAGTGGAATTCCCAGATGAACACATCTTATATACCACTACTCGCACTTGGACAATGTTCTTTGATGGCTCCTGCATGCAAAATGGATCAGGTGCTGGAGTGTTATTTGTTTCTCCACATGGGTACAACATTCCAAAGTCTTATAAACTATTATTCCCATGTACCAATAATATTGCAGAATATGAAGCTTTAACTAATGGCTTGAAAATGGCTATAGAATGGAATATCACAGAATTACATGTCTTTGGGGATTCTCAGCTAATCATCAACCAAGTCAATGAAGAGTATCAAACCAAGGATGACAAATTGATACCCTATAAAAAGATGGTTGATTCTTTGAAATGCTATTTCACCTTTGTGACGTTTCAACAAATCCCTAGGACAGAGAACAAAGCTGCAGACGCCATGGCCACATTAGCTTCACTTCTTCAGTTGGAGACACATGAATCCAGATTTGCATTCCTGGTGGAAGAGCTACAACATCCCATCTTTGACTCATCTGAAAGCCGTGTCATTTGTGCCATTATCACACACGAGTCTTCCCGATATGGTGCTATCTATTCATATCTTCATGATGGCATCATCCCTGACACATTCACCCGCTCCGAACGCCGAAACCTCATCCGTAACGCCTCTCGCCACACCCTCATCTCTGGTGACTTATATAGAAGGGGTTTAGATGGGACACTCCTTAGGTGCTTGGAAAAGGAGGAATCCAACCAAGCGTTAGCTGACATGCACGAGGGCATTTGTGGTGGGCATTCTAATGGTCTTGCCATGGCCCGAAGGTTGCTTAGGGCGGGATATTATTGGCCCACAATGCAGATGGACGCAGTCACCTTTGCTAAGTCATGTGAAAAATGTCAGAAACACGGCAACCTGATTCATGCTCTGGGTAGGGAGCTGATTCCTTCTATTTCTCATTGGCCATTTCAGCGCTGGGCCTTTGATCTGGTTGGGCAAATTCACCCCAACTCATCAGGTGGACACAAGTTCATTATTACTGCCACTGACTACTTCACAAAATGGGTGGAGGCCGTACCACTTTCTGTTGCTTCAGGAAGGACCATTTCTTTGTTCATCTTAAACCATATCATTTGCCGATTTGGAGTGCCTTCTGAGATCATTACTGACAATGGAGGTCAATTTAAGAATAAAGACCTAAAGCACCTATGCAAAAAGTTTAAAATCAAGCAACATTGGTCCTCCATATATTTCCCACAAGGAAACGGACAGGCAGAAGCTTCTAACAAAACCATTCTTAAGATTCTTCATAGAACAGTACACAAGAATGGTAAGGATTGGCACTTACAAATCAATCCAGCACTATGGGCTTACCGAACAAGTATTCGCACACCTACAGGAGCCACTCCTTTCTCTCTCACCTATGGCGCTGAAGCAATATTACCTTTAGAAGTCGAGATACCATCCCTCAGAGTCTCACTCAAAGGTTTGATTACAGATGAGGATTACCGCGCCATGAGGTTGCAGGAACTAGAACTTCTAGATGAGAAGCATAAGGCTTCCTTTGATCATATGAGAGCGTATCAGAAGCGTATGTCCAAGGCATTCAACAAGAAGGTTCGCCCTAGAGAATTTCAAATAGGTGATCTTGTTTTACGAGAAAACCCTAAAAACCAACAAAATAGAGAGAAAAAGGGCAAGTTTGAACCTAACTGGCTTGGACCATATGTCATCACAGCTGCTTTTGGTACTGGTGCGTATTTACTGTCAGATCCTGATGGAGAACAGCTCCCTGATCCCATCAACATTGTGCACCTTAAGAAGTTCTATCCTTGATGCCCGTTCTGTCTGGGGGCATCTTTTGTATATATCTTATTGATCCTAAAAAATACCAAAAAAAAATTCATATATGATGCTAAAAAAATCCTAAAAAGCATAAAAAGTCCTGAAAAAATACAAAAAAATCAAAATATTCAAAAAATCAAAAAAATAGAAAAAGTGCCTTGGTGAAAACCTAGCAATAGGCGCCTTGGTAGCAAAAATCTAAAAAAATGAAAAAATGAAAAATGATTCCAAGTGGTGAAAACCTAGAAACAGGCGCTACTTGAGGCCTTTGCACCCCTATTTGTTAGCATGCGTACTTGACACTTAGCCACCTTCCATCATGCCTTGACCTTATTTGGCTTAGTCTGGAATTGGTCTTTGTCTTTGTCTAGGGGGCATAACTGTTAGCATTGGTCCTTTAGGTGCGTTTGTCTCTTGGGGCATTTCACAACAGGTGTTTTTCAACACCACCCCAAACAGTGTTTTTCAACACTACCCTTGCGTCGAGTGTTTCTTAACACTTATCAGATGTCTTACCCAACAGTCTCGCATGATGTGATATTTCCCATTTGCAGATAAGATACTCAGAATTTGACTCTATGACCAACACACACGCACTTAAACAATCAACTCGCTGACGATATGATGACTTTATTTTTCTTTGTGTGCTGTCTATGAGGATTTCTTTGATGAGTGATCTCTCCCTGAGAAGTTTTCGATGATGCATAGCTAGAAGACTGAGGGAATGAGAACATGTTTTCTTTCTTTATCTGCTTGCGGGTATATTTTGTTGATCCTAACTGTCATGAGCATTTATGCTAGTCCTACTTGACACTATGGATTGCCAAGGTATTATCCTTGACTGTTTTGCGAGTGCATGCTTTTAGCTATCCTGACCCTCATGTGTCTTGATACAAGCATAATCTCGCCATATCAAACTTAGGTAGTCTTACTGCATTAGTCATCTTGACCTATATGTCTTTGATGCCTAGGTAAGATTTTCACATTTCTATCTGATAAAGATCATATTCATATCCACATAGTAATGCTAGTGTGCATTGTATGATCTTACGACGATACCAATAACGCTCGATGATGATAATTAGATGCCTATAAGCGTTGTGACCTTGCAAGTCAACCACTTTCATAGTAGCTTGTATTTTTAGGGTCATGTTAGTCTAGTCTTGCATCTTGCACATGGAGAGAGCTCTCCTTTTCATCCTACATGGAGCTGTTAGTCAACTGCGCTCACTTTCTATCCTTCTTGATCATGTCTTTCGCTCCTTGTCTTTTTCATCTCGAACCTGTTCCTGTTCATCACAAGGGGTTAATCACATCATCATATCTATATTACAAACCGTCATTTTCAAAAAAATATAAGTCCACATCATACATATGAGAATTAAACATACAACTATGAGAGAGAACATACATAAGCACATACATAAGCATTTTTTAGCAAAATGACAAGACAATATACATAAACTGATACATCCATCACAAGTGAGACAAATACACATGATATATCGAACATCCAGTAATCTCATAAATCAATAAATGTCATGATATACAATATGAGATCCCAAAATCTGGATCAAAAGTCTTAAAATATGTCCAAACATCTAAAACCTAACCCTAAGACTCGCTACCACCCTCGTGAGGAGCTCGTGGTGGTGGAGGAGGCATAGCTCTCCTATCAAATGCCACGTCTGATACCCCTGCCCGCTGAGAGTATGATGGTGCTCTCTCACCCTCTGGGACGGCTTGCAGATATAACCCGTGATAGTAAGCAGCTCTCGCTGACTCCCGTCGGAGCTCCAATGCCTCGGCCTGTGCCATCGCCTCACGGTGTGCTATCTCTGCTCTGAGATCAGCTATCTGCTGATCTCGCTCTGCCCTCAGATCCAGGAGCTGCTGATCTCTCACAGCTATAGTGGTTCGCAGCTGCTGTATCTCTGTCTCCTGAGCCTGTATCTGGGCTCTCAGGTCCTCTCCCCCCGCAGGCTGCTCCTGCTGTACCTCTGCCTGCCGGTGAGCTGGTCTCGCCTCCTCCTTAGGAGTGGCTGATCTCTGTCCCTGTGGCCGTTTCCAGCCACCTGATCCCGACCCCTCTCCTCTCTCCATCCTCCTCCCTCTCCCCCTCCCGCCATCTCCTCCATCTCCTCCCTCCTCTCCTCCGTCCCCTCCGTCCCCTCTGTCTCCTCCCTCTCCTCCCGGCGCTGGCACATGAGCATCTGGTACTATAAACTGAGGGAATGGCACCCTCCGCCGCTCTGCTCTGTAGGCTGCATCAGCCCCTGCGTCTGCCACATCTGGGAAATAATCCCAAGGCTCACTCCTGATAGCTGCTGTCTCTGCGACAGCCTGCTGATAATCCAGCATGGGTAGCCACCCATGCCCCTCCTCGTCTCTGGCCCTGGCATATGTGGTAGTCTTTGTCGAGACTCGCTGCTACCTCCCGAACTGCCGCCACACCCGACTGATGCAAAACCTCTCTATGATATCCGCATATCGACCCACCAGTGGTCGACTGTATAGCATATAACTTAGCTCCTCTGCGGCATCCCCCCAAACCTCAACCTCCCTGTACGGCCTCCATGTGAATGAGGCTATCTCATCCAGAATCCGCTGATAATAGGTCACATCCCCTGAATGGGCATGTGATATAAACCTGATGTACCTGTAAATGAAGGGGTATCTCCTCTCCCTCGGCTGAACCCTGGGGCGCACCACAGTAATGTGCTCCCATGCCCATACCTGTGCCAGGATGGCACCACATGCCCATGTCCGACCGTCCCTGTAGACGATCTCGTGCAGCTCATGATACATCTCTGCCAAGATCGCAGGCCCCCATGCCATCCATCGGGGCCTGCCTACCAAGTCTACCAGTAGTTTGCCCCATCCGAGCGGGAATCCCTTCTGACTGTGATCAGTCATCAGGATCTGTGAAATAATCGATGCCACAATACATGACACCAGATAGTCTCGGCCGAAGTCATCAAGCAGTCGCTCCCAGCTGACATGCCTGTCTAGGATGGTCACATCCTGAAACATCTCCTGAATCAACCGACGCCCCTCAGTGACGTCCTGATCATAGTATACCTGTGACAACACATAAATCATGTTAGTTTTCATCCTCTGGAAACATTACATTTTACATGACTATCTTAAAAACATGATTATACTTACAGGCTCTCCGTGGCATGGAACTCGGAGGATCCTATAGACATCCTCCAGTGTGATGGATGCCTCGCCTTTGGGAAGGTGGAAGGTGTTGTGCTCGCTGTGCCATCTCTCGGCCAGCGCAGTCAACAACCCATGGTCTGCTCGGATATAGGGGTACCTCAACAGATACCGAAATCCCATAGCCCTAATATCGGCATTGCCCGGATCATCCAGATCTTGGACACACCGCAACCCAATCACCTTCGGCGCTCTGATAATGAGCGCCGAAAAAAACCTCCTGCAAGCCAAAACCAAACCCGTTATTAGTACATACATGATGGATGTCCAAAAAACTCAGTATAAAATATCTTAAAAACGTAACATTGTCTAGACCCATGTCATTTTTGCTCAAAAATGCATTAAATATCAAATTTTTCAAATGGGCGATATTCTTTTTTGGAGAAGTATCGTGCGATACTTCTCCCTATAGTAGGGCGATAAACCTTATGTCGAGCGATACTTCGCCCGCTATCGCGTGATCTTTCGCCCAGTATCGTGCGATACTGGTGCCTAAAGCGTGCGATACTTTTGGGGCACGTGAAGTATCGCGCAATACTTCTCCCCAAAGCGCGCGATACTTCTAAAGTATCGCGCGATATTTCGCACAACAGAAAATTTTGAGATTTAAAATTTGAAAAAAAAGTGCTAAAAAAAGCTATTAAATGCTAGAAATGATCAAAAAGCTCGAGTTTTTCGAAAACATACCGGGGCAGGATAGTGTGGTGGCCGGTTATGCAACCGAGCGCGCTCGAATCGATGCCTGTGGACGGGAACTCCTGCTTGCTGAGCCATTTTCTCTCTCTAAAGCTCTGAAAATTCTCAAATCGCTAAAAGACAAATAATTTTTGAAAATGACATTTTGACCCCTTTTATAGCATTTTGACTTTTTGACCTAATTTTCAAAACACCTTGAAATTGCGCGAAAATTGCACCCCTAGCTAATTTCGACGTCCTGGATCCATTTTCGGACTCGAAATTGAAATCTGAGGTCATCTTCATAGTCAAAATCACATTTCAAATTTTTCCTTCTTCTGAGCAGTTGACTGACCTTTTGAGGCATAATTTGATTTTCGGTAGAATTTCTTCCTTTTCATGTCTCTCAAATTTTCTAGTCTTTCATCCACTCTATTTCTAGTCTTCTATTTCTATTCTTCTACTTCATCACTGGGGCATGTTTCATTGCCTAATGGTTAACCTATTTGACCCTTACCTTCAATTGTGATTTCATTCTGATTTGATCAAATTCTTATCAATTCGCTGTTCTCCTTTCTACCTGATTTCGATTTCGACTCCGAGGGGGCAGTACCTATGGGATTCTCATCCCTGATCATCTTGATGCTCTTGATTCAGACATCTTTTGTGAGCTTTTGCTCAAAAGTTGAGATTCTTATCTCCCATTTTTAGACATTGATTATTGCCTAGCAGCGACGGTGATAGTTTTGTCTAAAGCTTGATTTGCACCTAGCAGCGACGGTGTTGGTTTAAGCTTTTGTTTATGTTTTGTCCGGATGTGATCCCGAATCGACCTCATATCTGAGTTGTTTTGTGATCCCAAATCGATCTCACATTTCAATTCTTCTTTGACTGCATGTGTTCCCAAATCGATCACACATTAGTCAAAGAGGGGCAAATGTATGCACCCTAAAATGGTCGCCTAGACTTTGGGCCCCATTTATTTGATTTATCAATCCTGAATCATTTTGATCAATAATCAATATTTTCAACAATATAAATTTCTTGATCAAGTCTTAATTTCGATCATATATTGGATTTTTATCCTTGGGCTAACCATTTATCCTAAGTCTTTATTTAATTAAAAAGAATATTTCCTCCCCTTTCAATTAAATAAAAAAGCCCCCACTTTCCTCTTATCCTAAGTTGCACAAATAAAACATTATTCCTATTTTATAAAAAGGAAAAAGTACTTTTGTCTCACATGAGGCTCAAAAGTCAACACTTCACTCTCATTGGAGGATGTTTGTGCACATGGATTGCTCCTCTTTCAACCTCCACCGCTGATTAAGACTTTTTGCCTCTTAATCTCCATGGTCCATTCCTTTGCATTTCTTATAAAAGGAGAGCTCTCTCCTTCATTTGCATATCCTTGTTTTGTGCTATTGTTATGCTGCAGGTTTTGGAGCTCTCTTTGAAGACACTCAAGCTTTGAAGCCTTGACATTCTTAGTTGCATTTCATAATAGTTTTTCTTTCATAGTTGCATTCATGACATTCTTAGTGTAGATTTCCTTTTATGCAATCTCACATAGTCTAAATAGGAAGGATTTGTAATCCATTGCTATTTCCTTTCATAGATTAGTTGCATTGTACTTCCATTTTCATAGCATAGCTTGCACATTTGCATCTTCATCTTAGTTGCATTGCATTGCATTTCATATTGGATTCTTGGAGATATTGGCATTGTTGCCCTTGTCTTCATTGTGAATCTCTCATTGTATGGTTGACTAGCAAGGTCACTTTCTTATAGCTCTAGCTGAGAGCAAAACTCATAGTCCCTTGCAACTCCATGCATAGAGAGCTATGAGCCGCTTTGTGAGGCTTCATTCTTGAGCAACCTTGCATGTAATGGTTCATAGAAGTGCATATTTTAGTGTGTACATAATGTTCCTATGCCTAAAACTAGAGGTAGGAAGTCCAGAGCAACTAAGGCTTTGGAAGAAATAGAGGCTGGTGTTCAGTCTACCTTGGATAAAAGTTTCTCTACTTCAAAGGGATGTTCAACAAGGAGAACTAAGTGTTCTCCTTATCCACAATGAGGATTCTTTCATGGAATGTCATAGGCATTAATGCCTCTGACAAGAGAAATAGAATCAAGCAAAGGCTTGATTCTTCTCAAAGTGACATTCTTTAACTCCAAGAAACCAAGCTATCTACTGATAATTTTAACTCTTCAGTGGGTAGATGGGGTTTATGGAAATGCTCCTTTGTCCTTGCTAATGGTGCCTCAAGTAGGTTGGTAGTTTTGTGGAATTCTAAGAATGTTTCATTATTTCCTCTTCAAGAAGGCACTAATTGGCAGTTATTAAGTGTCAAGCATTTTTCCCTATCCTTTTTTATAATTAACCTTTATGGGCCCATGTCTACACCCACTAAATTGCTTCTCTAGCAATCTCTAACTGATGTTATCCAACAATTCATGAATTCCAAATTCCTTCTAGCTAGGGACTTTAATGCTACTTTGGGTCCAAATGATAAGAAAGGGGGAATAAATCCTCCTAATCAAGTGGTCTTTGATTTCAATAATTTTATTTTGGATAAGGACCTTTTTGACATCATACCTTCAAATGGTTCCTATACATGGACAAATTGTAGGTAAGGTTTTCTGCAAATAGTGGTCAGGTTGGATAGATTTCTTGGTTCTCATCTTTGGAAATTGGAAAACTTTTCTTTATCTTTGGACATTTTTCCATTTTATGATTCAAATAATTTCCCTATTTAATTACAAATTGAATCTTCTAATTTACCCTTATCAAGCCTTCGTAAATCCTCTTTTAAATTTGAATCAGTTTGGTTCAGACGCCCTCTTTTTCATTCTCTTTTAAAACAATGGTGGCAAGCTGCACCTTAGGAGAATGGGACTATGATGTTCTAATTCTTTAAAAAAATGCAATTTGTCAAAAATCTGATCAAGGCTTGGAATGTTAATGTTTTTAAAAACATCTTTGAACAAAAAACAAAAGTAGAGAAGGAGCTATCTGAAATTAATCAATACATCATAGCCAATGGATTATACTCTCAATCTTTTGAATCATAGAAAGTTCTTCAATCTGAGTGGTCTGAATTGTGTGCTAGAGAGGAAGAATATTGGAGACAAAAGTTTCATGAGTTATGGCTACAATCAGGTGATCAGAATACCAAGTTTTTTCATGCCTCAGCCAAACACAAGAAAGTAGTCAAATCAATCTTCTCTATTAAAGATGAACATGGAAATGTATTTTTTGATATTGAGGATATTAAGAAACAAGGAGTTAGGTTTTTTTCCAATTTGTTATCTCCCCCTCTATCCACTCCACCTGATGATAGTATTTTTGATGATATTCTTTAGGATATTCCTCCTTTTGTTACAACCCAAGACAACATGATTTTGATGGCTCCATTTACTTTACTAGAAGTTAGAAATGTAGTATTCTCATTATCTCCTGAGAAGGCTCCTGGCCCAAATGGTTTTATAGGCCTCTTCTTCTAGAAGACTTGGGATGTCCTTTGTTTTGACTTATTGGCTGTTCTAGAGGAATCTTGGAAAAACTCAGCTATGTTGAAATGCTTTAACACTACAAACCTTGTTCTTATCCCTAAAAATAGTGACCCTCAAACTTTTGCTGATTTTCATCCTATCTCTCTTTGTAACACAATTTATAAAATTATTACTAAAGCCATTTACTTGCGTCTTCAACATATCATCCCAAGGATTATTTCCCATGAACAAGGGGGTTTTGTCCCTAGTAGGGACACCACTGATGGGGCTATTTTGGCCCATGAAACCCTCCATTCCATCAATTCACACTCCATTCCTTCTTTGTTCATTAAGTTGGATATGATGAAGGCATACGATAGGGTAAATTGGTCTTTTTTGTTAAAATTTCTATCAAGGTTTGGTTCCTCCAAAAAATGGTGTAAATGGGTTAAGGCCTATATTGCTAGAGCTCATTTTTCTGTACTAATCAATGGGGCACTTGCTATTTTCTTTTCATCTTCTCAAGGTGTTAGGCAAGGAGACCCCTTGTCCCCCTTTCTTTTCATCATCATGGCTAAGGCTCTTAGTTGAGCCATTAATGCTTCCCATATTGCAAGTCTATGGCTTGGTGTCCCCATTCTGAATACATCTATTTCAATTACACATTCTTTATTTGCTGATGACACACTTTTATTCGATAAGGCTTCCATTTTAGAGGCTAAATAGGTTAAGAAAGTTTTAGATCTATATTTTTTAGCATCCGGTCAAAAAATTAATATCCAAAAATCCAAGATTTATCTCTTTAATATACAACCATTGTTAGCTAAAAGGGTTGTTGACATTCTAGGTTTCCCTCTGGATGAACTTCCTTCTACTTATTTAGGAGTTCCTTTCTTTTTAGGATCAAATAAAACACTGTACTAGTAGTCTGTTGTTAGTTGTATTAAGTCTAGGGTTCTAGCTTGGAAAGAAAGGTGGCTTTCATTATCTGGGAGAATTTTGTTAATCAAAACTATTTTATTAGCAATTCCTAACTATTACTTTTCAATTCTTCAAGCCCCAAAATCATTTATTACTCAGATTGATAAACTAATTAGGGATTTCCTTTGGACTACCAATATGTTAGGAGAGAGGAAAATCCCACTTGTATCACTTTTAGACATGGCCTCTTCTTTATCAACTGGTGGAGTGGGCCTTCATAATTTGTCATCTCATAATCTAGCTTTTGGTGGAAAGTTGGTTTGGAAATTATTTTCCCAACCTAGCATTAAATGGTTCCATTTGGTGCAAGAGAAATACCTTGATAATTTAGATCCTTCTAGAGTACTTTCTACTCTTGACCCTCTGAAAGGTTCCGCCATTTGGAATTTTATGATGAAAGCTAGACATGTTATTACATCTTTTATTTCATGGGAAGTCCACAATGGTGACTCAGTTAATTTTTGGCTTGACTCATGGAATGGCTTTCCACCTCTATGAACTCTCCAGCCTTTTTTAAACATCTGGGAAGTGGCTTCTTCATATTGGGGTTTCAACTTTTCTAGTTATGTATTTGCAGTTTCTATTCATTTTGGTTTAGTCATATGGAATGACTTCTCCCTTCTGCCTATTTCCCCTCAGGAGGCCCTTATTGCAAATCAATTTCTCTCTTCCCAATCTATTTTATTTTCTAAGTCTCCTGATCGCTTATTTTGGGCCCCATCCTCAGATGGCAATTATTCGGTCAAGTTGGGTTATGAGATAGTTCAAAATAGGCAAAATAATAAACCTAGATAGGGGGCTTTTATTTTTTATTGGCATAAGTCAATTTTACCTAAGGCAAGTTGTTTTTCCTAGCTTGTTTTGAAGAATCATGTCCTTACAGGTGAGAGATTAGCTAAACTCAATATTACAAATGCTTTTCCTTGTGTTTTGTGTAATCAGGTTCAAGAATCCCCTAATCACCTTTTTCTCAATTGCCCTCTTTCCCAAGAACGTTGGCTATTTGTTTTAAAAAAATTGGAATTCCCTATGCCTCTTCCTTTTTCTGTATGGGATCTCTTCCAATCTTGGCCATATTTGTTCCCTAAATCTATGTTTTCCTATATTTGGATTTGTTCTCCTTCTTTGGTCCTATGGGCCATCTGGTGGGAGAGAAATAAATGGACTTTTCAAAACTCTCCATCCACCATTGATGTTGTCCTTAATAGACTTCATCACTCTATTATTGAGGTTACTAATGCTTATACTCGTAAGTTCAAAGGTTATCAAGGATTTTCCTCTTGGGATAATATTATTGCCAAGGAATGGCAGGGTTTGGTGTTTCCTTCCCTTCCTTTTCTCTTATGCCCTAAAGATAGAATTCATCCTAGAACTTCAATCAAATGGTCCCCCCCTCAAAATGTCTTTATTAAACTTAACTTTGATGGCTCCTCTAAAGGCAATCCAGGTAAGTCAGGGATAGGTTTTGTTCTTCATGACTGCCTTCGTTCGATTCTTTATCTTGAGGCTCGACCTATCCCTTCAGGAACTAATAATCTGGTAGAAGCTCTTGCTCTACTATATGGTCTTTCTACTGCTAAAAAGTTGAATATCAGATCCCTTCATGTTGAATGTGATTCCTCAATAATTATTAATGCTTGTGTTCAAAGAGTTTCTTTTTCAAGACACGTCCACTATGTTTTGTCCCAGATTTGGTCCCTCCTAGACTCTTCCCCAGATTATTTTTTAACTCAAACATTTAGAGAGGGAAATTATTTAGCAAATTTTCTTGCTAATTTAGGTTTCGATGATTCTCACCTCTTCTACCCTTCTTTCCTTGTAACACCAGTCTCCCATCCCTCCATTTTTAATTTCATTCATATTGATTCTTCTTAATTTGGTTGATATTCCTATTTTAATGTTGAGGTCCTAGATGTCGAATGAGACCTTTTGGTTTATGATTGTGCAAGATTTACATTTATTCTTTTATGTGTGCTATGTCACCTCGGGATTATTATTTGGTGACTCATCTTATTTTCAACATTATGTCTTTTGTCAAGTTATTGGCCTAATCAAAGATTTATTTATGATTTAATAGCTTTCGCATGTGTAATATTTCATGTCGCCCCCTATCTGATGGTCTATTTATTACAAATTGAGGTGACGCAACCTTTCCTTATGTTTGATTACTTTATGATGGGGCTCGCATGAGTTAGACTTTACATCACTGTATGGTTCCTACCAATTCTTGATTTCCTTTGTACAATCAATAAAAGTTGGTACTTGTTTTATTCATGTTTTAAAATGGGGAAGTACCTTTCATGATGGTTTATGTGATGTTATAACCAATTTTGGCTCCCTTTTTGTCACTATAATCTCTTTCTTGTAGCCTAGCCTCTTTTCTTTTCTTTTTTTATCTCATGGCATTGAATAGATATGCTGATGAATTTAGACCACTAAATCTTCATATCCAATTTTCAAGCTCTACCCTGGAAGTGCCTTTCGAAGGTAATATTACAGATCAAGCTCTAGCTTCCATATTTATTATTCACTACTCAAAATGTGCTCGATGCATTTAGAGGATGACTGGGGATTTGGTATTGACTCCACATTTTAAAAGGATTATATTTCCATCTCAAGTTGTTTCAATTTTCTGTTCCAACATTCTGGATTTATCTCAATCTTGGACTATGATGTTGTCTATTGTGAATTGATCTATTTTACAACATTTCCTTCAAGATAATGGGTTGCTTTTAGCAGTCTAGAATTATAACTTCTGGTTAGAAGATGCTCACATCGGAGGTGTATTCCCACATCATCTTCTTTTTAATTCAGACAAGTATATCATGTTTCTTGTTACTGTTAAAGAATGTCTCACCTCTTCCTCTATTACACCACTTCATCATCTTCTCAACATGACTCCTTTTGATGTGGGTCATAGAGGAAAGGCGTTCACAAAAATGTATGCTCTTCTTGGTTTATTAACACATGCTCGTGCCTCAAATTTGGGTTCGGGTTCTCCTATGGTCAATGATAATTTACTTGGTAGTAATTCAATTTCTTTTCCAATTCATGTTCATTCTTCAGTTCCATTGTTAGTTGGATCTTGTTCCTCCCCTACCCATGTTTTGGATTCACCTTCCTCTGCTCACGCTTTGGTGTCACTGCTCATGCTTTGGTGTCACCGCATGGATCTTTGGTTTCAAGAGACCCTCTTATTTCTCAAGCTGATAGACTATGGAGTTCTTTGTTCCTATCTCCACCTTCACATTTTGGTTGTGGTGGTTGTGATCCATGATTCTTTAAGATGCTTTACTGTATAGTTTTTTGTCTCCATTAATATTTTTGTGTAGGTTTATTTGGAGTGGCTTTTCTATTAGGTTTATAATGAACGTGGGATGACAGTTGCCCTCTTTCTTCTTCGGCCTTCACCAACATTTTTGCTTTGCTTCAAATCTACTTTCACAGGGATCCATTACTATGTAATTGTATTTTGGCACTTTATTCTATGCATCAAATTGTAAATGGGTGATGGGGGTTTGGGAATGTAATTCAGCCTCCAAATTGGTCTAGGTTTTATTGGGTAGTCTTAGAATTATTATCTTGAATATGTTGTAATGCAGAGACATTCTATCATTTAGTACTATTGTAATATAGAGACATTCTACCATTTAGTACTGGGGGTCTATTTTATACTTGTAATCAAGTCTTTTTTTGACCTTGGGGCTTCGAGTAGTCTAGGAAACTTTTTGAGGATTTGAAGCTCAATTTGTAAATATATGGGTCATGAATGGATTTTTCTTTCCTAGTTCTTTCTTCGGGAGCCCTTTTGAACCAATTTTTATTAATATAAATATAAAATTTTCCCAAAAAAAAAAAAAACTTGATCTTGTTGTCATCTACCATATCCATCCTTGATGTTACTTCTAGCATCTTATTTGGTGAATCATTTTAAAATTTAAGTGCTTAATATATTTATTTTTAAACAAAATCTTACCTCTATTTGAGTCTTTTTTGGTATCCTTATTTTTATTCTCATTCCCTTAAGAAAAATCTCTCATTCAAGTTATGACATAGCTTAATTGACTTGGAGTATTGCTCCCAATGATGTTACATTCGACATAATTATTTATTTTTATAATAATATTTAAAACAAAACATAGTCTAAATAACTAATTAGTAATTGATCGGACCCTTGAGATAGGGAAACAACATATAATGACCCTTGTGAAGGAAGTGATTCCATGGAACATCTCAATATTAAGATCCCAATAGATTAGATACTCTTCACACATCATCTGTTTCCTAAGCCCCTTAACATACCACTAATTGATCTACCACCAAAAATTCCCTCACATATGGGGCAAATACTTTTATACTAATATAGAGATCTACAAGAATATATGAGAAATATAAGGTGACAATATGATCTAGGGGGTTCTATTATAGAGCATGAAGGTAGTAGTTGGGAGTGCCAATGTTGTGTGTAAAATGTTAGGAAAATTTTGTATCAACCTTACAATAATAAATGGTTATTGATGCGTTATGAGTGTTGGATAAGGTACATTCAAAAATATGGATAGACACATTTTTCTTGTTGGTATATTCTAAATGTTGAATAAGGTGCATTCTAAATGTTGGATAGACACATTTGTTTTCCCGTTGGTGCATTTTGTATGCTATGAAAGTACATCTATTTTGATTGATAGATGATAAAGAAATATTTTATGTATAATTTATCATTGTAAATATTGACCATTTATGATTAGGTAACACATCTAATGGTGGATATTTCATGTTCTTTGCTTTCCCTAGAAGGAAACTCTAATTTATGATGGTACTATCCTATAGTTGAGTACTGTGATGTATTTATGAGAGTCTAATTGTTGTTGAGTTGCCTCTAGATCCTTGTTGGTGATGCTCCTGTGAGAACCTTACTTTTCAAGTCTATTATAATATGTTTTTTATTTTTGAATAATATATTACACAATTTTTGGAGTGTGGTAGTTTTTCTCCAAAAAGGGTTTTCCTTGTGTAAATCAATGTAATGTGGTAAATATTATTTATGTTTATTTTTGTTAAGATTTTGTAGCTGATGTGAAGAACTAGTAAAATTGTACAACCCTCATCTTAAGGTTGGTGAAGGAAGTTGTTCTACTACCTTAACTTGCATTCAAGTGGTATTAGAGATTGATCACCTTTTGGTTTCACTTGTGGATTGTTAGGTTTTTTAAACTAATCCTTATTTGAGTGAGAGCTTGTGTAGAAGATACTTTTTGATCTTGTTGCGGGAAATTTTAGATCATAAGTTCATCAAGGAGAATAAAGGTTAAAAAAATTATTGAAATAATTTTGAGATGTGGAAGTTGAAGGTGGAGGATCTATTAACAGATTAGATTTGTGGGAGTTTTTTTTATGAGAATTCCTTTAAGACCTACAAATCCTAGCGTGGTTTCTCAATATGATGTTATGGATCATAAAGCTAAGGGTCTAATCAAATTGTTCTTGAAAAACTCTACTTGAATCAATGTTCATGAAGAGTCATAAACAAAGAATCTATGGAAGAAACATGGCAAGATGTATCAAGCCAATTATTTAGTGAATAATATTTTCTTGAGGAATAAATTGTATTCCATGAGCATGAAAGAGGGTGGAAGAGTTATAAACCACCTATAAGAAATCAATATGTTGGTAGATCATATGACATCTATTAGTGTTAAGATGGATGAAGAGGGGAATGCCAAGTCTTTTTTATTTTCCTAATTCATGGAATTATCTTTGAACATGACTATTAGTGGTACTTTTCTTTATCATAACTGATAATAATGTTGATGTTTGATTATCTGATAGAGTTTATGATGAAGAATGACCAAGATTAGAGGTATAAATGATGTTAGTAGAATGATTAGATCAGTTATAGTCTTTTCATTGATGTCAAGATATTGATTTTTGGTTTATATTATGTTGCCATATCATTTAGTAATGATATAAGATGAATGAGTTAAGGAGAAAAAGAAATGATAAGTTGTGAAGTTATAGAACTTAAATGGGCAATTGATACAGATCAAACAATGATTTGATTCTGTTGATATAGTTATTTTCTACCTAACATATGATTATGTTAAGTCGGTAAAGCTTGGTGATAAAGATTTGACAACTCAGTAAGATAAGTTGTTTTGGATACTGAGATGGAAATGTCACTCAATAAGGTAAAGGTAAAAAGATAGGTCACTCGATAAAGAGGAAAGGCTTAGGCATCGAGCGATGTAACCAAAATTCTAATGAAGAACACAAAGAAAGGAAAAGATATTAAATATGGATGGAATCAATATTTAATGATCAGCTCAGATGAGATGGATGATCATGATGTTGAGGAAAGTTAGTTACAAGCGATCTACGGTTATGAAAATTCAAGATGGAGATCTATGGGTAGATCTAAGTGGAAAAAAGGATGGAACAAGTTACAAGAAAAGTTCAAGTTCCTAGATGAAAAGGAAATGTGTTACCGAGATCCAGATCCGATGAATAATGAAATGAACAGTCAAGATTGATTAAAGGTAAATGTAATAGATGAGATTAAGCAACAAAAATTATCTATATAAAGGATGATCTTGTATGGAAAATTGGTTGGAAAAATGATTGGGAAAATAATGATTTGATGAAGTGTTGATGTCATTGGAAGATGAAGAATTGAAGAGTGCATAAGGCTCCGATTAAGAAAAGATAGTTGCACATCTGTAGGTCCTTTTTTTTACTATTTCTTATTAGTATTTGTAATAGAGTGGACTTAACAATCTTATTGTAAATCCTTGAGAAAGGTGACATTCTAAAAGAGTGTTGAAAGCCCTCTAACAAGGCCACTCCTAACAGAGTGAAGATCCTAATAGATTTGAGGTTAATCCCTTAACTGATTCACACATAATAGTGTGAATTGTAATCTTTAACCAAATTAGCTCTTAACCAAGCATACTTCAAAAGAGTATATTTCTTAGTGGATGACAATTCCCATGATGGTTTTTCTCAAACCTAGGTTTCCACGTTAAATATTGGAGTTATATATTGGAAATGATTTACTTATTTATATAGTTTATTTGTTTTTGTCAATAAATAGTGAACTTTGTTTTGATTAGGTAAAAGCAGGTTTGAAGGGGACCTGAAACCCCAAAATAGTGAACTTTGTTACTACTGAGTGGTTACCGTGTTCATTAGAGAAATTTTTTTAAGGTTATATGTGATCAGGGATTACTGATTCAGCCCCCTCTCTGTAATCCAACACTTTTATTATTTGAAGACTGAATGTGTGTTGGTTTCTCTATTTTATGAAGAGATGAGGAGGAAGGTATCCATTAGCACTAAGGAGACCCTAACTATTTATGGAATGTATAAAGAAAAAGGAAAGAAAAGGAAGAAAAAGAATAATAAATCCCAAGTTCAACGGGAGACCTAAATCTCCTAGAAAGTCCAAAGTTGTTTGCTAGAACTATAGTAAATTTGGACACTTCCATAAGTGTTGTAAAAATAAAAGAAGCAGAAAAAGACTATAATTGATTTTGATTTTGAATTCAAGAAGGAAGATGGTGATGCATTTATTGCACCTTTGGCCACTCATGCAAGAAATAATACATGGTTAATTGACTCAGGTGCATCTTTCGTATGACTTCCAATAGAGATTGGTTTTTTGAATATTAATAATTTGATAAGGCAAGATGTACTTGGGTGATGATTTTTATTTACATATTTTTGGTCACGGTAAAGTTAGAATCAAGTTTCCTAATGATAGAATAAAAATGATTCATGGTGTTTTTCATATACCTAGACTAGCAAGAAAATTTTTATCTATGTGGAAACTAATAGATGAGGGTGTACAAGTAATTTTTTTTATGCAAGATGTAAAATGGTGAGAGGAGCTATGATAATTTATGGATGTGTCAAATTTGGCACATTGTGTAAGTTGGATGCATACACTATTGAGTCTAGTTGTACTTATGTAAGAATAAAATTTATGGATACTTTGTTGAAAGAGGTGAGGGTTTAATCTTTGGTAGATAGCCATGGATTTTGGCTACCTAAGGGTGCTCTTTCTTTCAAAACAAAGTTATCTATACATAATATTATGTTATGGTACTAGAGACTTGATGATATTGGAGAAAAGGGTCTAAGGACCTTGAAA
Source organism: Chamaecyparis obtusa (assembly GCA_027943335.1). Taxonomy (NCBI): domain Eukaryota; kingdom Viridiplantae; phylum Streptophyta; class Pinopsida; order Cupressales; family Cupressaceae; genus Chamaecyparis; species Chamaecyparis obtusa. The sequence goes on along the minus strand of BSBK01000559.1, from coordinate 190,693 downwards.
AATAAAAGCCTTTTTGAAGGTCTGAATGATGGTAATCTTGAATTTTATTTCTATGAGCATTACATTTATGAAATACAAATTTTCATTAAGTTTTACTTGAGTTTTCATTAAATTTTGGTATTTTGAATCTTATTCATTATGATATGTTTATTTTTGTAAATTTTCCTTCCATTTAAAAATCCACATATCATGTTTCATTTATTGATGATTATAATAGCACATAACTATATTTTTGAAAGACTAAATCTAAAATTTTCAATCAATTTAACAATTTAAACCAATAGTTGAATTGTAGACTATAAAGAAAATAAAATTCTTGAGGATTGATGTTAGTGGTGAACTTTTATCTAATTATTTCAAAATATCATTTAAAGACTATGTTATTAATAGAAAAAAGGAAAGTATATATTCTCCATAGCAAAATGGAGCTGCAAAAACAATCAACATGACAGTGATGGAGAAGACTAGGGTATTAATGGCTAAATTTTTGGAACCTTCCCAGGCGGTGGAAAATTGCATATATAAGGAAGGCCATAGTGTTGTCTAGGGAAGTTGGGAGAAGTTTTGGGTAGATCTGGGTAATAATTCAAGGCTTTTTCCTACACAATATTGTAAGGGAAAATGCCCATGTGGCTTTGCATACTGTAATTCTAAAATTTGTAATTCCACATTTGTGGAGATAATAAGAAGCCCATTTTCTTTTCTTGCAAATTGTTGTTGTTTCTCTATTTCTGTTATGTGTTTGTGGTATTAAGGGGAGCACCCTTCATCAAGTGGTATCAGAGTGGGAGTTCCTGAGTGTGCAAACAGATCACCGACTATGAGGCAGTTTACACTAGGACTGTGGTTTAGGGTTTCAACAAGCAACATGACAATGCCTCCAAGAAGGGAACGTGGCAGAAGAGCTGGTGGTGTGACACCTGAGGTTAGAGTGCTCCAGAGACAAGTGCGAGAGTTGCAAGAAGAGATTTGCATAGGAATGAATCTTAATGTCAAAGATGAAAGCAAGGATGAAGCCGAAGAAGGATACTCTGATCAAGAAGGAGAAGTCAAAATTATGAACCAAGAGGAAGAAAGACTTTTTTGAGCCATTTCTAAGATCTAGAAAAGACCTAAAATTGAGGTTCCTGCATTTTTAGGAAATCTTAACCTAGAGGAGTTGATTGACTAGATCAATGAATTAGAAGAACATTTTTGAGTATGAATATGTTGAAGATCCTGATCGAGTCAAGTTTACGAAGGCCAGACTAAAGGGTCATGTGAAGATCTAGTGGCAAGAGATTCAATTAGAGTGAAATAGAAGAGGAATGGATAAAATTACAAGATGGGATCGGATGGTGGATAAATTGAAGTGACAATTCATCCCTGTTGATTATGAGTTTGACCTACTGAAGAAAATGCAAAGTTTGAAGCAAGCAGGAAGATCTATTCAGGAGTATACAGAGGAATTCTATCGAATGCATGCTATTTATGTTTATTTATGTTAAGTTTTTATAGTTGTTGTGAAGATTTGAATTTTTTTTATGGGTAGCAATGTGTAGGTAGTTTACATGATTGAAGAAGATTTCCCTTAATTTTATAGAAAATTTAATCCAAGGAAGTTTTTCGTGTTTGCATAAGAAGGTTTTATTTGATTAAGTGCACATTTTGTTTATAAATAATTTATTGCTAGAAGATATTTTTTTCTATTAATTAATAAAATATATATTCCAATGCTATAGATTAAAATATATGTCATCAACATAGAGGATCTTGATACAGGGGCATTCTTGGTCCTTGGTGAATCTGCATGGTGGTTTGTTATTTGGCTAGTGTTACTCAATTGCATCTTTAACTGATAGCCTCGATTATTGAAGTCTGCACGATCGCTGAAGGAACTCAGTGAAACCTCTTGCACTCGGTGAAAGTGTTACTTGGTGATGCTTATGGTGCTCAGTCAAAACTAGTGCTTGGTGATGCTCGGTGATGCTTGGCATGCTCGGTTATTTCACTGATGCTCGGTTGTTTCTCTAGCGCTTGGTAGTTGGTCTTACCGACTGGAGTTCTTGAAGATTTGCTTGGCTAACTTGGTGCATTTATTGTTGGTAGCTTTTGTTGGATTCTCCTATGTGGATTTGGAGGCCAACATGTTGAATTAAATAATTGTAAGGCTATTTGAGATCTGACTTGTATTGCATTTAATATTTTTTGGTAAGAGTTAATTATGTCATCTAGCCAAATTGTGGTTGATGATTAGTATTTAAGGAGTGGTTGGGTGGTTATTTTAGGCAGGAGATTGGAAGTTCTAAGAGCTAATTTGAGAGAACTAGATAAGTGAAGTTGTGGAAAAGATCCTGTGAGATCTTGCAAATCAAATTGTTATCTGATAGTTTGTAATAGTAGAGCTAGTGGTTTCATACTTGGAGACAAGGAGATTGCTTGGAGGCTTGCGAGCTCAAGTTCAAATCTACCTTAGGGTTTCCATCAGTTGCTGATAGTTTTCAAAATTGAACTAGCTAGAGTTATATTGGATCTTGTTGATCTTGCAAAATTATTCCTTGATTATAATTGGCCCTAACCCAGAAGGCCTTATAGCCAGGCATGTTAATGAAAATTTGAGTTAAAATAATTGTTGTTTTGTGCTATTCCATTGTGTTGTTAATTATTGCATGGTTGGGCTTTCCTTAATTGGATCCTCCTACCTTAATCTGTGTCAGGTGGTATCAGAGTGAAGGTTATTCTGGAGCTAAGTTTGATCTTATTTTGGAGTGAAGGTTTACCTAGCAAGGATGATCTTGTGAAGTTGATCTTGTTGGTGAAGAGATCATATGATCTGAGTTGCAGATTCATGGCACTGAACTTGTGGAATCTTACCGTAGTTGTTTGTATGAGGTGGCAGGTTGTGATATGACTTGCATACAACTTGGAGATTGTCACAAGGTTAGTGTAGGGTTTGTTTCAGAGGGTTTCTCTTATCTTTAAGGATGCCTCTAAGAATATTGGACCCTAGAGTAATTGTTGATCTCTGTGATACTATGGAATCTAGGATTACAAAGAAGGTGAAATCTGATTTCAGATCTAAGATGGAACTGATGAAGAATGACATGGTCACTAAGATCATGAGGGCTATGACTGGTGTACCTCATAATTTTGGTACTGAGGATGGTTATGAGGAAGCTATTGAAGACTTTGAAGCTATTGGATTTAGTGGTGATGACCAAAGAGATAGATCTGGAGCTCGGTTAAGTAATAGTTACCAAATAGAAGTTTCTACTTTCTTTGGTACCTTGAAACCCAAGAACTTGATTGATTGGATTGGTGAATTTGAAGATTTATTTGAGCTTGAAGAAATTGAAGATCCTCTTTGGGTGAGATTGGCACAGACTAAGTCGAAAGGACATGTTGCTGTTTGGTGGAAAGAATTACAAAGAGATGGAGAAGATGAAGGTGAAATGAAGATCAATCGGTGGAGATTGATGGTGACTAAATTGAAAGTTAAATTCATACCTGTTGACTATGAGCTTGACTTGTTTAAGAAGTTGTAGAATTTGAAGCAGAAGGATTTGTCTATTGAAGATTATACCGAGGAGTTCTACAAACTTACTATTCAGTCTAGACATAGAGAACTTGGTAAGGAAAAGGTAGCTCGATATGTGAATGGTTTGAGATTCAATATTCAAGATGAGCTTGGTATACTAAAGATTGATTCTATTGAAGATTCTTATCAATATGCTCTAAAGGAAGAAGATAAGTTGAAGAGGAAACAACATAATAACTCCCAAGGGAAGGAGAAGATTGATCATTCAGTGAAGGATAAACTGACTATTGCAGAAGATGAACATAAACCTATAGAACCAAAGAAGAATATAGGTAGAGTTATCTTTAAGGGTACTTGTTATAATTGTGGGGAGGAAGGACACCATTCTTTTGAATGCACACAGAAGAAGCCCAGTGACCGATGAACTATTGTGGTCAATGAGAATGTGGAGAATGAACCCGAATCTAAGAACTTACTAGCTCGGTGAACATTGCTTGGTACAAAGGTGGAACCTTGTCAGAGGAGTAACTTGTTCAGGACTCAGTGCAATTCTAGAGGTAAAATCTATGATGTTATTGTTGATAGTGGTAGTACTGATAACCTTGTTGCTAAGGACATGGTTCAGAAACTTGGTTTGAATAGAATGAAGCATCCTTGTCCTTATAGGATTGGCTGGTTGCAACATGATCATGCTCTGGAAGTAAGAGAATAGTGCTTTGTTGATGTTTAGATTGGCTAGTATAAAGATCTTGTGCTATGTGATATTGTGAAGATGAATAGTTGTCATATTACTCTGTAGACCTTGCTAATATGATTGCAAAGCTATGTATGTTTGTGTCAAGAATGTGTTTACTATTGAGAAGGATGACAGGAAGTTTTCCCTGATGCCTTTGTTGGATACAACACTCGATAGGAAAACCCTGAGTATTGGTAGTCAAGTTGAGTTTGTGGATCCTGAAGGTGTGGATGATCAGTGTGGAGAATAGACCTGTGTGTTGTCATGGAAAGACTTGAAAAGATAGAGAAAGCTGAAGTGGAAGAGTATGCAAAGTGAAAAGTTGGAGGACTTGTATGTGAAGAACTAGTTCGGGGTTTATGTGCTGAATCCCAGAAGATGTTCTTCCAGCATATGAGAACATCTTTTCAAACCTGGGGTGTCTGATGTAGGGGAATTCTTGGTCCTTGGTGAATCTACGTGGTGGTTTGTTATTTGGCCACTATTACTCAGTTGCAGCTTTAACCGATGACCTTGATTATTGAAGTCAGCTCAGTCGCTGAAGGAACTCAGTAAAACCTCTTGCGCTTGGTGAAAGTGTTACTCGGTGATGCTTGGGGTGCTCGGTCACCACTAGTGCTTGGTGATGCTTGGTATGCTTGGTTATTTCACTGATGCTTAGTTATTTCTCTGGTGCTCAATAGTTGGTCTTAATGACTGGAGTTCTTGAAGATTTGCTTGGTGGACTTGGTGCATTTATTGTTGGTATCTTTTGTTGGATTCTCCTATGTGGATCTAGAGGCTAACATGTTGAATTAAATAATTGTAAGGCTATTTGAGAGCCGACTTGTATTACATTTAATATTTGTTTGTAAGAGTTAATTGTGTCATCTAGCCAACTTGTGGCTGATGATTAGTATTTAAGGAGTGGTTGGGTAGTTGTTTTAGGCAGGAGATTTGAAGTTCTAAGAGCTAATTTGAGAGAACCAAATAAGTCAAGTTGTGGAAAAGATCCTGCAAGATCTTGTAGATCAGATTGTTATCTGATAGTTTGTAATAGCAGAGCTAGTGGTTTCATACTTGGAGACAAGGAGATTTATTGGAGGCTTGCAAGCTCAAGTTCAGATCTTCCTTAGGGTTTCCATCAGTTACTGATAGTTTTTAGAATTGAACTAGCTAGACTTATATTGGATCTTGTTGATCTTGAAAAATTATTCCTTAATTGTAATTGGCCCTAACCCGGAAGGCCTTATAGTTAGGCATGTTAATGAAAATCTAAGTTAAAAAAATTATTGTGTTGTGTTATTCTGCTATGTTTTTAATTGCTACATGATTGGACTGTCCTTAATTGGATCCCCCTACCTTGATATGCGTCAAATCTAGAGCATGATAGCTATCATAAATACACGTTTCTCTTAAGAGAAGTGAGATTTTTCATATTTTTGGTTATTCATAATGTTTGGAACTTAGGATAAATTTAAATATGTATCATTTAGTTTAGTGTATTATTTTACATAAGATATTGTATATCTAGTCTTGACAATTTGTGTTAGAAATTGCTTGAAATTTTGGATAAGGAGTTACCTAGTAGAGTCCACTTTGTGAGCTAGATGTCTCCATAATTGATTGAAGATTTTAAGGGATAATGTTTATGTCTATGAATCTATATTTCTACCTAATTATTTTCTTTGACTAGCTAATCATCACAATAATTATATCTTAAATCTCATAAGCCTAGTTGCAAACAAATCTAATTAAAAATCAAAGTAAATTTCACTATTAGATTTGTTTGCAACTAGGCTTATGAGATTTAAGATATATTATTGGTTCTATTTAGATTTAGAAGTATTATTTGATGCTTATTGAGACTTTGACTATGCTACCCATTCGACTAAGCCATACATCCCCTTGGGTGAAATGGTCATTCTTTATTAGGATATATTTCTTCTTCATATTTGAGGAACTAGCTATGTATTATGAATTTGTGTGAAATACTTTGACATATTCATGTGTAGCTTGTCTATAGAGAGTTATGGTTCCTTGGATGTTTTGTTGAACATTAAGTAAAAAAATCATAAAAGGATTAATCTTGGGAGATATAAGCTAGTGTTACATTTTTATTTGCATGTGTAGCCTATTGTCAGTTTTCTGTAAAAGATATCTTAGGTCAATAAGACTAGTGACCTATTGTGAGGGGTACTTGATGACAAATAATTAGGTATCCTTGTGTGTAGGGCGTCACTATATCATATGACCAAATTCATTCTTTTATTTATATTTAATTTTCTTGTTAAGATATCTATGAATATCCTCCTTGGTAGCATAGAGCCAAAATTTTATAAGAGTCTATTGAACTTGTTAGTTGTCCCATAATTGCCAATAATTTAATCATGAATCGTGCCCTTTTAATTGGGATCAAATTATGTTCTTTGGGTTTATATTACAAGTAGATTCTCGAGGGTTATAAGAAACAATTTGAACCACCAATATAATGTATGAATATAATCAACATAATTATCATCTATGATATTATGTTTCATATCAATAAAACATTGTGTTTTTATATTGCTAGCATGACTAGGAAATCAATTTGTATCAATTTATAATTTTTTTGGAGGTACAATTTGGTTAACATTTTCACTAACAAATCAATATAAATCATGAATTTTTGTCTATAAGATCTTTATATTTTTATGATTAAAATGTTTTAAGATTTTGTATAATATTCGTATAATCTATAATAGAAAAAATGTTAAATATCATTATAATTCCTTGGAAGAACCTTGGTAGGACCCAATGGATGAATGCAAGGGAGAGTTTAATCAAATTATAGCTAAAAATAATTTGAATCACAACATCTAATTTACAACTAGAATTTTTTTAAGGAATGTATTGTTTGAAAGCTAGGACATTTTGAGTATTAACAACCTCATGCACATTTATTTTGTCTCCATAAGATCATTATCCTTTAACATTGATTGAGTTTTAAAATTTAGAGGGGTAAAGTATTGGCATGATGATGGTGATTCATAATTGAGTGTAATAGATGCAAGTAATCAAACCGCACTTAATTCTTTATATGAATGTGAATGTGCCTAAAAGGGAAACTACTTGATTGTACATTATTATTAATGCTTTAATTTTCCACATAAAGTTTAAAAGTGAATAACATCATTAATAATTATCTCATTACATCATACAAAACATTCATCTAATTCATTGAGGGCCACTTTCAATTCCATGTTAATATGGAAATAATTTAGAAAAAACAATAGCTCACTTATCAAAGTAGTCAAGGTTTTAGGCAAACATGAGTAATAAACAACATTAAGATAATGCAAAAATAAGAAAGATAATAACACAGAGATTTAATGTGGCTCACCCAATATGGGCTACATCTACTAGAGAAATGGTCATTCACTTATTTCTTACTATCTAGCGAAGCGAAAATTACACTATGATGATTTCACATCACAGAAACATTTATTTATGAAGCCTTTTTGAGGTGATTTACAAAGTTGATGAGGATACGTGATGAGTGTACAACACTTGCATGATCAAACACCACATACCAATAATATCCCACTTGGAGACTGGTTAGGCTCCACACCAAACACAAAGATATGCATAAAATCCAGAGATAAAGAGTAAAACCATTTAATAATAAAAAACTTAGCTAAAATTTATCCTCATAATAAAAATCTAATTATAGTACAATAAAACATTGTAAATAAAAATTGAGGGGACCATTTTTATTATAAAATCCAAATCTAATTTCCATACAACCTAGAGGTATTAGGCATGTAAAAAATATATAAGTGAGTGATGTTTAATAGAGAGGGTTATACATGATGGCACTCTTATCATTATCAATGATTTATATTTATTATTATCTAGATATTGGCATAATGCACTCAAAGTGGATGTAATAAAACTACTATGATAAGTGGGTGAGATAATAAAAGAGGTGTAATGAGGGTGTGAGTAGTATGAGATCATATTGTAAAAAGGATTCAAGGTGGATGTAAAACCACTAGTATGACAAGTGTGTGAGATAATAGAAGAGGTGTAATGAGGGTGTGAATAGTATGAGATCATATTGTAAAATGGATTTAACTTGGGGTGATATATGAGAAAAATACAAGTCATAAGATAGGAATTAGGGATGGTGTGATGTAGGTGAAACATATAACAATATATACTTATATATGAGGAGTGATAATATGTAAGTAGCTCAAATGGAAGTGGGGACCACTAGATGTAGGTGTAAGAATAACATAATTAACATTAGAATTGACAACACTAGTAGTAGTTGGTGTTATATAAGTAGTAGTACTAGGATTAAGAGACTCAAAATAAGAGGAAGAATTAGAGGAACCGTCATTGTGAGAGGCCATCAAGTCATCCAATGCCATGTACAATATATGTTCCAAAAGGGGCATTAATCAATGCCTTGTACAATATAGTTTCTACTTGAGAAGGAGATACAACATGAGTGAGTGCATCAATAAGTAGTTATCTTGCAAGTGCAACATTTTTTTAGCCATGAGCATCATGATCATAATCTTCTAGTTTCCATGATAAAAAAGGGCTCTCAACATGAGCATTAGAAAAACATTTTATTTGTTATTTAATTAGGTATCAAGAGCATGATTAAGATGAAAATTCATTTATAAAGTAATATTATGATCACTCATGGGATAAGTAAGGCAATATGGTTGTAAAAAATAAAAAATTGAGAAAGTATAAAGCACTTTCAAATGTATAAAATTTTTAAAATAGCATGATAAGGGTGGACAAGGGTAAAATTACATAATAAATTTCAAACCCTAAAAAAAATGTAACTTTAGAACATCGAAAATGAGGATTATAAACCCTAATAAAATTTGAATACATGATAAAAAAGTTTTAAAAACACTAATTTGAAGCCCTTCTTCCAAAGAAAGATAAAACATATGGAAAGACTCTATGGTGGTGCAAGACCAACTGGGTTCATCAAAATTGTAAGGGAATAATTAAATTTATTTTATATATTTATTTGGATTAATTAAATAAATATAGAAAATAATCACATAGTTCACTAAACTAAAATTTGTTTTTAGAAATTAAATGCAATAGATAGTTGTACTTCTAGGTTTGGGAATGGCTTCGAATCTAAATAATATTGATGTCCCACTTGAATCAATTGTCACATGCACAAAAATTAATTATCGCAATTTAGAAGATGTTTCAAGCTCTATATAGATGTATAATGAATTTAGGTTGAAATTTGAGTCCCTCAGTTTCAAATTCAATTGTCACATCCTTGAATAGATATGTGAGAATAAACTTAGTTGTATGAAAATGAACTAGCAAACAATTATTGCACTTGCATTTCCTATACCTAAATTTATCAAGACAGTGTTTGCAAACACCTTGGAGAAGATTGCTAGATTGGTAGGGTCAAGTTCTCTTAAATCAAATCTCTATATGGATTGACTTAATGATTGTATATAAATGATTGAAGACAACTTGTGCAATCTTACAAATGATATATATGAGTCTAATGTGGATGATGACTTTGTCAATTAGAAAAGTAAAATATGTTTGAGTGTTTTCTCCTTGTTTTCTATATCTATCTAGCATCTATTAAGTATTTTCTCCTTGTTTTCTATATCTATTTAGCATCTATTAAGTAAATATCTTTAAACAATAATTCATAAAAATACATATTAAGTACTTCACAATGACTTGTCAAAAGAGATGAAAATGATTGATTCGAATTAAAAAACATGATTTTCAAGTTCCATATCATGCATCTCAAACTTAAGCGAAATCAACAATCCTAAGAAGTGCAAAATTAAACTAACTAAAAGGAACAACCATAGTATAAAATTATATATAAATATGAATAAATAAATGACAGACATACAAAAGTGTATAGATAAAATAAAATAGTATCAAATATATAGAAATGGGTTTATAGAATCCTTTATTTGTGCTTTCATTGATGGAAATGTTACTTGCTTTAATGGTATTGTCACAGATCTTAACATTACCATGCATATTCATGCAAAAGACAAAAGGTTACCCATCAATTTTATTACTAAAGTTGCCCTAAAACACTTCATCTTAAGGAATCCTTGTTAGAGTGGATCATCCATTACTTACAAGTAAACTTTTAAACACAGTTTTCCCGTGATTAGTATCTCCCTTTTTTATTAGCTTATATTCTTGGTAGGATATAGTCTAAAGTTTAAGCAAGGATAACATTATCTTATCTCATTCCATTAAATATTTAATATTTAATACATAAAGAAATCAGGAGTGTTACATCACCTTTGGTTTCATTGAAAGATGCCATTGTTTAATCATTGCATTAAACATGCCCTTACTTTATCATTGAATCAAACACCTAGCACTATTTATTTATTTTCAAAAAGGTTGTATTATTTAATAAAAGATACTTTATTATAATAGACATCTGCCACTATTTGTTTATTTTGAATAAGGTTGTATTATTTTATAAAATATATTCATAAGAGGTAGGTGAAATATAATTATAACAACAATAATAAAATTATAAACCAGTTCTAGTATGTAGATTAATTGTACTTTAGTTGTTTATTTGTATGTATTAGATCAGTTGAGTAATGTTCTTTGTATTGTTATTGTGGATTTATATGGGTTAATACCCTTTTCTAAAGTGTTGATATTATTATAATTCTCAATCTTTTTGTAGTTTTTATGGTTTTCTTTTGTTAGAGTGTTCATCTTGAAATTGTCTGTTGCTTCAAAATCATAATTGGAGTGATGTTTCTAGACAAATTTCTTAAATTAAGTCTTATTTTAAAATATTAAATATCTTAATGTCTAATATTTTTTATATTGACAAATTATTGTAGCGCGACATTATTTGCTAATTTACAAAAAAATATTATTATATCAGTTGCCTATATTCTAAAGAAAAATTGCTATATGACTGTGGTATCCATTATAAAAGAAAAATATATATGTTTTGTTGTATTCTATTGTCTACAAATTTTGTTATATAGAGTTTTGTATAATGTAATTGATAAATGAATATTCTAAAAAATATTTAAAATATAATATACATTATATTATTTAAAATAGAGTAGAAGATAAAGTTTTTTTTTTCTTTAATTACATTTAATGTTATATAATATCAATAGCATATGTGTTTAGATATATATTTAAAATTATAAATAGGTTTTTTAGATTTAAAATTTAGATAATTAAATAAAATTTGGAGATCTTATTATGAATTCAATTGTCATAGCAATAATTGTATTAGGAACACGAATACAATATTTTGACATCTAAATTATATATGAAAAAATAAAAAATTATTTCTTTTATTTTATTGTTTTGGATTATTTGATTGATTATTTACTATTTTAAAATTTCATAGATTTGTTACTTTCTTTCTTGTGATCATTAGTTGAAAAGATTTAATAGAAAATGTCACATAGGATTACACTAAGTGAAAAAGATGCAAGATTTATTTTTTCTAAATAACACATTACGTAGGTCCTAATAATTTACTTACTATAAAGCATGTAATAATTAATCATTGTAATTTTTACTATAATCATCATCAATTAATTTATCATCAAGACTTAAATTCATAAGAAATTATTATAGTTTGCTTTATGCAAAGATCTTGTTTGACATATATAAATGAACAATAATTTTTTTTTAAAATGGTTTGAGGGGTACGATATTTTTTTTTCTACATTTTGCTATGGTTTTTATTGGTAATTTTCTACAAGTGTTTAAAGGGTTATATATTTATTTACTTTGAATTTGTTTAAAAAATATAAACACTTCTCTGACTTCTCATTCATTACATAACATTGATGCACCAAATGGGCTTGGCCCTTTGGTGAAATGGTGGCGCTTCTTCCCTGTAGTGCCTACAACCAAGATTCAAGTCCTCGTGGGGTCACTCTCTACCATAGTTCTCAATGGAGAGTTTCTTTACCTTGACTCTTGGTGAAATACTAGGGCTTCTTGTATGTAGAGCTTACAACCAAGGTTCAAATAATTTTTGGCTTTGTCCTATGGTGAAATGGTGGGGCATCTTTCCTATAGTGCCTACAACCAAGGTTCAAGTCCCCATGGGATTTCTCTTTACTATGGTTCTCAATGGAGAGTTTTTGTACCTTGACCCTTGGTGAAATAGTGGAGCTTCTTGCTTGTAGAGCTTACAACCAAGGTTCAAAAAATTTAGGCTTGGCCCTTTGGTGAAATGCTGGGCCTTTTTTCCTATAGTGCTTACAACCAAAGTTCAAGTCCCCATGGGTTCATTGTTGTTGGCATTCTTTTAGCACCCCTATTTTAAACTTTTAAAGCAAGCCCCCACTCTATTAAATGCAAGTGTTGCATATTTTTTAAAATATTTTGTGAAGATATGTGAAGTAAGTGACATGTGTTGTAAAGCCAGTCCTCCCATTGAACTACAAATCTTGAACTATTTTAGTTCAAAGTTCAAGGTTCAACCGTTGGATGTAAATTGTAACAAGTCTTGGGTGGTAGTCATTTTATGCCTTTTATGATGCTTCATTTCTTTGTAACTGTGCTAAGGGGCAGTGCTTCAATTTCAAGCATTCAAAATGATTCAAGTATAGGTTCAAGTTCAAAGTTTGATTGATTCCATAAAAATTGAGTTCAAGTTTTTATTCCAATGGCTAATGACATATTGAACCTAAAATTTGAACCTTCTCAGTTCAAAGTTCAATGATGCAATGATTTGTGTTCACTTAGTTCAAAGTTCAATGGCGGTGATGAAGGGTGCTCCCCTTAATACCACAAACACATAACAGAAACAGAGAAACAACAATAATTTGCAAGAACAGAAAATGGGCTTCTTATTATCTCCACAAGTGTGGAATTAAAATTTTTAGAATTACAATATGCAAAGCCACATGGGCATTCCCCTTACAATGTTTTGTAGGAAAAAGCCTCAAATTATTACCCAGATCTACCCAGAACTACCTAAGACAACACTACGGGCCTTCCTTATATAAGCAATTTCCACCGCCCGAGAAGGTTCCAAAAATTTAGCCCAAAGGGCAGACCAAACTTAGAATTATTTTATTTTACAATTTATTACATCAAAGTCAGCTCAAAATAACTTTTGAAACCTAAACATAAATTTTGAAGGAAAATTATTTTCTACCATTTAAGGTGACCCAACTTCTGAAGACCATAAGTCATCGCCAATTGCTCTGATTGACTATTATAACCCCAATTTAGAAAGGCCACGAAGTGCTCTACAGGCCTAACTAGCACAAGTGCTCGTCGCCCAAATTCTTGATCTCATCCAGGGCCTCTAAAGCCTTCAAAGTTGAGTTCAAAGTTTCTATACCCTACTGTCATTACCGAAAATCTTCAATATCTCCAAAGCTAGACTTGATCTGTCAATGAAACTTTATTGGTAGGCTGATACGACTGAGATGAACCTCCACGTGTGAAATCAAAACATTCCAAGATCGTATGACCAACTTACTAAAAATAAAAAGTTTCCATAAATAGCAGCTCTACACAAGATAGCCCTTATTAAATTCAAAAACATAAATATTTTTGGGTGATGCAAGATTGCTCTTACACCTAGGATGCTCTTGCATCAGACACCGGGGGTAATTTGAGAAATGACCCTGTCATGACTCAGGTGTGCAAAGGAAAACCAAGATGGTTAACCTCCTCCTTTGTCAACCATGATGAATCTTCAATAGGTCATCCTTTACACTTGACCAGATATTCTTCATATGTCTTGTAACTTGTGCTTCTGCCAACACGACTGTCCAGTATGTCTTCAATCTCCTTGGTATCTGAACTACTTGCTAGAATACTCCACTGTGCCACTGTGATCTCATCTTCAACACCTCCGTCGTGATAATCTATCAAATCTAAAATGTTAAACACTGGTGAAATATTCAGGTCACTAGGCAATTCTACCTCGTATGCATTTCCTGAATCATGCTTCTTCAGTATCTTACATGGTCCAAACTTCTTCATTTTCATCTTCTTATATGTACCAACTAGAAACCGCTCCTTCCGCAAATGAACCATGACTTCATCCCTGACCTAAAATTCCTTATGCCTCCTTTTCTCATCTACCTTAGCCTTATACTGCATGTTCATCTTGGTAATGTGCTTCATCACCTCCCCATGGATGTTCTTCAAATGTTTTGCAAAATCCTCAACTTCAGCACTACTTATTTCTCCTTTATCTATCTTTCTCAATTCAGATGCATTTCTTGGATTACCTCCATATACAATCTGGAATGGTGATTTACCAGTGCTCCTGTTGACAAAATTATTGAATGCAAATTTTGCCTGTGGTAAAATCAAATCCCATCCTGTTGGCTTGTCTCCAACCAAACATCTCAACAAATTTCCCAAACTCCTATTCACCACCTCTCTCTGTCCATCAGTCTGTGGATGATGTGATGAACTAAAATTCAAATCTATCTTTAACTTTTTCCATAATGTATGCCAGAAATATCCAACAAACTTAGTGTCTTGATCTAAAACTATGGTCTTTGGCAAACCATGTAGTCTCACCACTTCTTTGAAAAATAATTCTGCTACATGAACAACATCATTAATCTTCTTGCAGGGAATGAAATGCGCCATCTTTGAAAATCTGTCAACCACCACAAAAATTGAATCATGTCCCCGTTGAGTCCTCAGTAAACCAAGAACAAAGTCCATGCTGATATCCTCCCAAGGCTTCTCCGGTACAGGTAATGGCTAATACAACCCTATATTCTACTTCACTCCTTTCACCATCTAACATACTCTGCAACTCTGTACAAACTTCTTCACATCTTGCTGCAAATGTGGCCAATAATAATTCTCACTAACTAAAGCAAGGGTTTTATCACAACCAAAATGTCCAGCCAATCCTCCGCTATGCTTCTATTTGATGAGATTCTCCCTCATAGAACTTCATGGAATGCACAACTGACTCCCTCTGAATAGCATATCATCCTGGATGATGAAATCTAGCCATTTTGTCCTGTCTAGAGTAACAGGTTCTATACAAGCTTTCCAAGCTTCACCAAAATCAGGATCCTTTGGATACAAATTTTTGAGTTCCTTGAACCCAACCACTTCAATTTGCATTTCTATAAGCAATAGTTTCCTTCTACTAAGAGCATCTGCAACCCTATTAGACTTTCCACTCTTGTGTTTCAAAACAAATGTATAACTCTGCAAAAACTCAACCCATTTCAAATGCCTCTGATTCAACTTTCCTTGACTATTCAAATATTGCAAAACTTGATGATCAGTATACAAAATAAAATCCTTAGGAAGCAGATAGTTTCTCCACTTCTTTAATGCCTGAACTATAGCATAAAATTCTTGATCATAAATAGAATACTTTCTCTTGGCATCATTTAACTTCTAACTGAAATAAGCAACAGGTTTACCTTCTTGGCTCATAACAGCTCCTATTGCAATACCACTAGCATCACAATCTACTTGAAACACCTTATTAAAATATAGAAGTGCTAAAATAGGTTGTTCTATAACTTTTTGTTTCAACAATTGAAAACTCTTTTCTACCCCATTAGTCCACTTAAACTCTTTTCTATCCCCTCTCATTGTTTCAATCAAGGGTCCACAAATACTACTAAAATTTCTGATAAACTTTTTGCAAAAGCTAGCTAGACCATGAAAATATCTTACCTCAATATCACTCCTTGGAGTAGGCCATTCAAGGATATCTTGTACCTTCTCTGGGTCCATTTTTAGACCTTCTGCTGAAACTACAAATCCCAAATACACTAACTCTTTCTTCACAAAACTACACTTCTTCAAACTAATCAACAATTTCTCTTCTCTCAACTTCTCAAATACCATATGAATATGCATCATATGCTCCTCCAATGTCTTACTAAAGATCAAAATATCATCTAGGTAAACAATGAAAAACTTACCCAGAAATTCTTTCAAAACCTCTTTCATGAGCCGCATGAAAGTGCTTGGTGCATTGGTTAGCCCAAAAGGCATGACTAACTAGTCATACAATCCTTCCTTTGTCTTGAAGTTATTCTTCCATTCATCTCCTTCTCTGATCTGAATCTAATGATATCCACTCTTCAGATCTATCTTTGAGAAATACACAGCTCCACTCAAACAGTCCATAATATCATCCATTCATGGCAATGAAAACCTGTACTTGATTATGATCTTGTTTATTGCTCTGGAATCTGTACACATCCTCCACTCTCCATTCTTCTTTGGTGCTAATACCACTGGTACAGCACAGGGACTTAGACTCTCATGGATCAATCCTTTCTATAACAACTCATGCACTTGTTTGTTCAACTCCTCACTTTTTACAGGTGTCATTCTGTGTGCTGCCTTATTCAAAAAACTTGCTCCTGGGATCAAGTCCATCTGATGACTGATCTTCCTGACTGGTGGTAATCCATCAGGCACATTATCAAATACAATATCTTGAAAATCATTCAACAAATCTGTGACTTCTACAGGAACATCTTCTACTTCCTCCTTATTAGCTTTTGGAATTAAAGAAAAACACACATGCTCATGCCTCATACCATCTAGGAAATTTCTTCCATCAACAAAAGTTATTCTTGCACTACGACATACCTTTTCTTCTGTGTTATTCAATGAATTTAGCTTATGTCACACTTCATCCTTTGTAAGGGAATAGGTATTTGCACGACCATCATGTACAACACATCTGTCAAACTATCATGGTCTACCCAACAACATATGACATACATCCATAGATATGATATCACACAGTACCTCATCTTGGTACCCACCAATCTTGAACTTCACTAGGCATTGTTCATTGACCATGACCTTGTGGTCATCCTGTACCCAGGCAATCTGATATGGATGTGGGTGTTTCTATCTCTTGAGCTTCAACTTTGTTACCATCTCTTCTGACACCAAATTGTTAGAGCTTCCACTATCAATAATCACATCACAACACTTACCCTCACACTTGCACCTGGTGTGAAATAGGCTCCTCCTTTTCTCAAGTTCATTCTCACCACTCAGCAGGACTCTTTTGTTAATCAACATTTCTCCTCTTTCAGCATCTTCAGAATGTGATGATCTGACATCTTCATCTACATGTGAAACTCTGACCTAGCCTTTATTTCTCCTGTATGTTCTTCCTTAGTGCTGAGGACATTCAAATGCCCTATGACCTTCTCCATAGTGAAAACATGTTCCACAGAAGCCTCCTCTTCCAAATCCTTTTCCTCCTCCTCTTCCTCTCTGATCTCTATTATTCTGATCTTGGAAACAATTGGAATTATTTCCTTGCTGATTCTGACTACTACTGGCCTCATCTTTCTTTTTTGGATCTTCATTTTTGCCTCCATATGACTGTCCACCAGATCTTCCACCACGACCTCTTCCATTTTGTCTGCTCTCAAACTTCTTGTTCAGCTTTTCCTCTATTTTTAGGGTAAACTGGTATGCCTCTTCAATACTGTTCATTCAAACCAAATTTAGCACTTCCTGAATGCTCGGCCTCAACCCATTAAGATAACAAGCAACTTTCTCCTTATCAACTTCCGCATGGCCTATTTTGATGAGGATTCGATAGAACTCCTCTGTATACTCCTGAACAGATCTTCCCACTTGCTTCAAACTTTGCATCTTATTTTATAGGTCAAGCTCGTAATCAATAGGAATGAACTGTCACTTCAATTTATCTACCATCTGATCCCATCTTGTGATTTTATCTTTCCCTCTTCTATTTCACTCCAATTGAATCTCTTTCCACCAAATCTTTGCATGACCTTTCAGTCTGGCCTTCACAAATTTGACCCTATCAAGATCCTCAACATCTTCATACTCAAAATATTCATCACATTCATTGATCCAGTCAATCAATTCTTCTGGGTTAAGATTTCCAGTAAATGTAGGAACCTCAATCTTAGGTCTTTTTCCAATCTTGAAAATGGCTCGAAAAAGTCTTTCTTCCTCCTAGTTCACAATTTTGACTTCTCCTTCTTGATATTCTTCTTCGGCTTCATCCTCGCTTTTGTCTCTAACATTAAGATTTGTTCCTTTGTGAATCTCTTCTTGCAATGCTCACACTTGTCTCTGCAGCTCTCTAACCTCAAGTGTTACAACACCAGCTCTTTCACCACATTCCCTTTGTGGAGGCATTTTCACGATGCACGCTGAAACCCTAACCATGATCCTAGTGCAAACTACCTCATAATCGATGATCTGTTTACACAGAAACCCTAACCCACAGTCCTAGTGCAAATTGCCTCACACTCAGCAATCTATTTACACACTCAGGAACTCCCACTCTAATACCACTTAATGAAGGGTGCTCCCCTTAATACCACAAACACATAACAAAAATAGAGAAATAACAATAATTTGCAAGAATAGAAAATGGGCTTCTTATTATCTCCACAAGTGTGGAATTACAAATTTTAGAATTACAATATGCAAAGCCACATGGGCATTCCCCTTACAATATTCTATAGGACAAAGCCTTGAATTATTACCCAGATCTACCAAGAACTACCTAAGACAACACTACGAGCCTTCTTTATA
The DNA here is from genome assembly GCA_027943335.1 of Chamaecyparis obtusa. Classification (NCBI taxonomy): domain Eukaryota; kingdom Viridiplantae; phylum Streptophyta; class Pinopsida; order Cupressales; family Cupressaceae; genus Chamaecyparis; species Chamaecyparis obtusa. Next base: position 171,884 of record BSBK01000559.1, on the reverse strand, counting down.
TAGGCAATTTCCACCGCCCAAGAAGGTTCCAGAAAATTACCCCAAAGGGCCGACCAAACTTAGAATTATTTTATTTTACAATTTATTACATCAAAGTTAGTTCAAAATAACTTTTGAAACCCGAACAAAAATTTTGAAGGAAAATTATTTTCCACCATTTCAGGTGACCCAACTTCCGAAGACCATAAGTCATCGCCAGTTGCTCTGATTGACTATTATAACCCCAATTTGGAAAAGCCACAAAGCGCTCTACAGGCCTGACTAGCACAAGTGCCCATTGCCCAAATTCTTGACCTTATCTGGGGCCTCTAAAGCCTTCAAAACTGAGTTCAAAGTTTTTGTACCATGCTGCCAATACCAAAAATCTTCAATATCTCCAAAGCTAGACTTGATCTTTCAATGAAACTTTACTGGTAGGCTGATACAACTGAGATGAACCTCCACGTGTGAAATCAGAACATTTTGAGATCGTATGACCAACTTACTAAAAATAGAAAGTTTCCATAAATAGCAGCTCTACACAAGATAGCCCTTATTGAATTCAAAAATAGAAATATTTTTGGGTGATGCAAGATTTCTCTTACACCCAGGATGCTCCTGCATCAGGCAGGATTATTCATGTTCACACAGTTCAAAGACACTTACAAAATGCAGCTTTAGTGACAAAGATCTCAGATGCAAGCATTGTTTTCAATTAATAAGATATGGGGTCTAAGAATTTTTTGAAAGATATTTTGATGCTTCCTCTAAGGTCATCCATCAACCATTTTGAGACAGTCTAAAGGAATAATTACAATTTGTGAATGTGCAGCCATGCACTTACAGCTTGTATCAAGTCAGATTTCATGGTAGTTTTACAAACCTAAACTCAGTAGTTAATAACTTTTGACTGGGATATTATTTTTGAAATCGCTCCATTCAAACTTTAGAAAACTAGGTTTCAGACCACATATATGAAAATGAGCTCGATCCAACAATTCAATAAAAATTTATGCCCCCCGCATGGAGACCCATTTTTTCTGTCATAAATATTTTTGTCCGCCCCAACATTAAAATGTTTTTATTTTTAGTTTGACATATTCAAATACCAATTGTCCAATTATCATTTAATATGTTAAGCTATATCTTTATAAACTTGAAAATCAATAGTTTATAAAGATATCATGTTTTTAAAAGAGAAAAACTTTGGGAATGAACGGCAAAAGATTTTCAAGAATCAGTTATGGGGATAAAATTGAAAAGTTATGGGAAGTGAAAGAACAAAGGGAAAATTAAAATCAAGAATCAGTTATTGAAACAGTTGCGGGGCTGAAGATAATTTAGAGGAAGATTTTGATGAAGTGGGCGTTCTTCTTTTCTAGCAGTCAGTTGGCAACAAGGAGAGGGAGAACATTTTTTGATTCTATATTTACAATAGAGGATTGAAGGAGAATTTATATTTCATTTTTTTTTTTGTAGAGCTGGTTTTTTTGTGCAAATATATGATGATCAGTTGGTCATTATATTAAGCATCTAAGAATAAATAGATTTTGTATATCTAAATCTGTAGGTTTTGGTGTATGATTTTCTGATTGAAATAAATCTGTGGGTGATTCCAATCATTCTTAGATGTTGTTTTGCCTCTCTTTTCCAGAATTATAAATGTAGTACAAGATGTTAAATTCTCCTTTACTTCTTTGTTTTATAGAGATTAGATGAGTGATCTGTTGGTCATTCATTCATTTCTTTCTAAGCTTTTAAATCTATTAATCACATTTTCCCCATGTTGATGGGTAAATGTTAGGCTGCCTTCATGTCTTCTAGTTAAAGACATATCTAGTTGTTTAATTCATTGTAAATCTCAAGAGGGAGCTGTACCTCTCAATTCAAAGGAAGATTATCAATTTAATGATAATCTATCCAACTGTTAGTAGCATTTGTACTTTCATTTGGGCATTATGAGTCAGTTTGTATTGGTATTTTTGAAGTGCAAATATGTTTACTAACAAATTTTTGGCAACTCCATTGGGGAAACGGACATGAAAGATTAGTATTCTCTTTTCTTAGTAAAAAAATCTATTATTATCTTTGTGTAAAAGAGATTGGTGACTCTGTTTTATAATTTTCAGAATCTTTTGGTTAAAAAGAGTCCAGTTTATTATGGCTTTGGTTGCAGCCCAGCCATGGAGATCCCAGTTTGGGCCTCTTGCTCTGTCATTACATTCAACCCTACCTAAAAGGCCAAAAGAGTATGTTCCTACATTTGTTGGAGATAAAAATGAATGCCCAAAAATTCACATTAAAGCATTCAGTGTTGCCTGCAGTATTCTTGGTGTACAAGAAGAAAATGTCTATGTGAGATTATTTGTTGGAAGCCTGATTGGTGAAGTTGTTGATTGGTTCCAAAATTTACAAAGTGGATGCATTACTTGTTGGAACGATGTGGAGGTAAAATTCCTTGATAGATTTGGATCTGCAATTGATATAGGTGAATTACTAGTAAATTTTTTTCAAATCAAGATGGAGGAAAATGAATCTATGAGAAGTTTCATTGATAGATTTAATAGATGTGTTGGTAAAATGCCTCAAGCAAGTCAACCAACTAAAAATAATTAGTTATCTATTTTTATTGCTGCATTACAAACTAAGATCAAATTTTTGTTGAGGCAAAATAAATTACAAAATTTAAAAGATGCTTAAAGTGAAGTTGTAGAAATAGATGATTGTATGACTTTGAGTGGAATAAAGTGTGTGGATACATATGCTGCAAATATATCTCAATTTGAAATTTATCTTTGTGATCAAAATGTGTATCCAAAGAAAAGCCCTTTGTAAAGGGAGCCTGTCATGAAAGCAGTACAACCAACACAATCTATTTCTTGTTTCCAAAACTTGACTGTTTTTAATGATCAAGAATTCCAATCAGCTCCCGTGATTGAAAATAATCCTTCTAGTGTTGCTAGAATATATTATTTACATGTTGAGCATGAGGATGCATCAAAAAATGTGTATGACCATGCTACACTATCAAAAAAATCATTAACACACCCACATGCATCGTCCATTGAGAAAAGATCCAATGATGGAATATTGTGTGCAAGCTTTCCTAAAAGCATTTCCTTGTTAGAGTTTGAGCCTTTTACATTTGATGTCATTAATAATTTTCTAGCAATTAATGATGATCAGATTGATATGATGGAGCAACAAGAACAAGAAATGTATAGTGATGATAAGATAAAAGATATCTTGCATATTGATATACAAGCATATTTCAAGTCTAGAAGGAGTATTCTTCTAGATCATCCTTTCACTCTTGAAGAATGTTGTCCAATCAAATGCATAACTTGTTTTCCTAACATTCATATGGGAGGCACTAGTTTTCTTGGTACAAATCAGCTCATTCAATATGGTGTCAGCACATTGCAACCATAAATCTATGATAAAACATGGCTCTTTAGGAGTGAGTTTTTACTTGCAAAATTACTGCACACTATTGATTTGTTTTTCAATATTAGAGAGATTGTCAGATGGAAGTTGGTATGTGTTGCTTCACATGGATGCATCCCATTAATTTCAAAAAGGTTCATTCTTTTCATAGCTTGTGAACGGTTTTGTGAAGTAATCTTTTCCCTAGTTCTTGTGGTGGGATTTTCCTACCTGTGTGCATACTTGTAAATAAGTTTTGCTTGGCTAGTTTTTGTTGTGCTGGTATTTTTGGTGTGTTTCTCTTCTTTCCCTATCCCCCTCTACAAGAAGCTCCCTATTATTGGTTTTGACTCTGTTGCCCAATGGCTAGACACTGTTCTTACCAAAGATGTTGGATTCTTTGTGTCTTTATCATCCACATCCCCAGTCAGAGCCAGTTGTTGGCATGCTTTTAGCACCCCTATTTTAAACTTTTAAAGCAAGCCCCCACTCTATTAAATGCAAGTGTTGCATATTTTTAAAAATATTTTGTGAAGATATGTGAAGTAAGTGACATGTGTTGTAAAGTTGGTCCTCCTTTTGAACTACAAATCTTGAACTATTTTAGTTCAAAGTTCAAGGTCCAACCATTGGATGTAAATTGTAACAAGTCTTGGGTGGTAGCCATTTTATGCCTTTTATGATGCTTCATTTCTTTGTAACTGTACTAAGGGGCAATGCTTCAATTTCAAGCATTCAAAATGATTCACATATAGGTTCAAGTTCAAAGTTTGATGGATGCCATAAAAATTGAGTTCAAGTTTTTATTCCAAAGGCTAATGACATATTGAACCTGATATTTGAACCTTCTTAGTTCAAAGTTCAAAGTTCAATGGTGCGATGATTTGTGTTCACTCAGTTCAAAGTTCAATGGTGGGATGATTCGTGTTCACACAGTTCAAAGACACTTACAAAATGTAGCTTTAGTGACAAAGATCTCAGATGCAAGCAATGTTTTCAAGAAATAGGATATGGGGTCTAAGAATTTTGTGAAAGATAGTTTAATGCTTCCTCTAAGGTCATCCATCAACCATTTTGAGACAGTCTAAAGGAAGAATTACAATTTGTGAATGTGCAACCATGCACTTACAGCTTGTATCAAGTCAGATTTCATGGAAGTTTTACAAACCCGAACTCAATAGTTAATAAATTTTGACTGGGATATTATTTTTGAAATAAGCTTTGGTCAGACTTTAGAAAACTAGGTTTCAGACCACATATCCAAAAATGAGCTCAATCCAACGATTCAATAAAATGTTATGCCCCCCGCATGGAGACCCATTTTTGCTGTCATAAATATTTTCATCCACGCCAACATTAAAATGTTTTTATTTTTGGTTTGACATATTCAAATGCCAGTTGTCCAATTATCATTTAATATGTTAAGCTATATCTTTATAAACTTGAAAATCAATAGTTTATAAAGATATCATGTTTTTAAAAGAGAAAAACTTTGGGAATGAACGACAAAACATTTTCAAGAATCAATTATGGGGATAAAATTGAAAAGTTACGGGAAGTGAAAGAACAAAGGGAAAATTAAAATCAAGAATCAGTTATTGAAATTGTTGCGGGGCTGAAGATTATTTAGAGGAAGATTTTGATGAATTGGGGGTTCTTCTTTTCCAGCAGTCAATTGGCAACAGGGAGAGGGAGAACATTTTCTGAAATTTCTGTATTTATAGCAGAGGATTGAAGGAGAATTTATATTTCATTTTTTTTTTTGTAGAGCTGGTTTTTTTGTGCAAAGATATGATGATCAGTTGGTCATTATATTAAGCATCTAAGAATAAATAGATTTTGTATATCTAAATCTGTAGGTTTTGGTGTATGATTTTCTGATTGAAATAAATATGTGGGTGATTCCAATCATTCTTAGATGTTGTTTTGCCTCTCTTTTCCAGAATTATAAATGTAGTACAAGATGTTAAATTCTCCTTTACTTCTTTGTTTTATGGAGATTAGATGAGCAATTTGTTGGTCATTCATTCATTTCTTTCTAAGCTTTTAAATCTATTAATCACATTTTTCCCATGTTGATGGGTAAAAGTTAGGTTGCCTTCATGTCTTCTAGTTAAAGACATATCTAGTTGTTTAATTCATATTAAATCTCAAGAGGGAGTTGTACCTCTCAATTCAGAGGAAGATTATCAATTCAATGATAATCTATCCAATTGTTAGTAGTATTTGTACTTTCATTTGGGCATTATGAGTCAGTTTGTATTGGTATTTTTGAAGTGCAAATATATTTACTAATAGTTGTCCATAGTGCTTCTCAATGGAGAGTTTCCTTATCTTGACCCTTGGTGAAATAGTAGGGCTTCTTGCCTATAGAGCTTACAATCAAGGTTAATTCTGAGTGTGCAAGAGAGGAGGATGCAGAGACTGAATATGACCCAAGTGGCCCTTGGTTGGTTGGAGTTTTGTAGTTGTTACTTTTGGCTAGGGTTGATGGTGGTGTATGTGTGGTTGGGGTTCTCTTGACCCCTATGGTTGTAACGCCCCGCTAGGGAGCCTAGGAGAAATTAACCTAAAACATCTTACTAAGTTTATAGAATTATTTTTTCTTTAATTTTACAAACAATAATGAATAACAAAGTGGAGCCTCTGCCTTTTCACAATAATCTTTTTATCTTCAATATTGAATCTTTGAATCGTCAGTTTGAGATGTTTTCAAAAACTCGTTATGCTATGGTGCCCATGCTTCTTTCCCCACATTATACTTGAAGCTCAGCAAGTAGTATTAGTCCACTAGGGTCAAGGGCATGAAGGGCTCCATAATCTAGGATTTCATCTGCAAAGAAGCTCAAGGACACTCGCTCTGCTGTGAGTGGAGGTGGATTATCTAGAGAACAACCATGCCCTACCAAGCCCTCAGGTGGGGAAGAAGAAGAAGGATGTTGCATTAAGGTTAATAATTTTAAGAGCAATAGGAGACCTTGTCCTTCCCTTACCCTGGCAACCAAACCCTTGCATCTGAAAAATAGTTTTGACTCTCATAAATTGAAAGGATCCTACCACTCCAAATCATATCCCTGATGAATACAATAGAAAATTGACCCACAAGTCCACGCAATCCCCAATCAAGACATACACTCCACCGCATAAGAGAGATATGCCTTATTAGCCTAAACTAGTTTGCCAAACATCTCAAAACCCTAAAGTTTCTCCATACTCTCCTCCCCACTATAGAATCATCCCACAAGTACCCCTGCTAATTGAAATTGAGGATGACATCATAGATCGCTCTCAGGAACTTATGCAACTTTTCTGCAATTATTCTTTTATCTCCTATTTGAGTAATCGTTAGTAGCTGAGATACAATTTCCTTATCAAACATGTTACCTTCTGTAATGAGTGTATCCCTATCTGAGGGAGTTGATCCTTTTAGAGTTGACTTTTTCCCTCTCTTTAGGTTTGGAGGAATTAAGGAAAGGGCTTTCATGTTTACTAAAAATTTGGGGCTCTTTTTCCTTTCCATGGTCTCTGAAGGATGCATGTCTGGGAATTTAATTGAGAAGCCTCCACCAACTTCATTTAGATAGATGGCCACTTCCTTGGGAGGGACTACTCTTGGCTAAATTGATCTAATTTTTCCTGAAACCTTTTTGAAATCTGTTATTATTTCTTTTATAATAATAGGGTTTATATTATAGTTTTTTGAATGGCTCTAAATCAGAATAGGGGAACAGGTTTTAATCAAGATATCCATCTTAACTATGATCAAATATTCTGATTGAGGATACTTTGTTTTCATAGTTATAACATATTATCCTAATTTATTGCCTATGTTCTTAAGAATTGTTTTGTTAGAATATTCTAAGGGCATATTAGTTAGTATAATAGCTTTGGATACTATGATTCCCTATAGATTATTAGGGTTGAAAGATGGCTCCAATCCAATACCATGAAATTAGAGCTATGATATTCAAGGCATCTATTGTCCAAGAAATTTTCCTTAGTTTCTATGTTGAAACAAAAAACAAACATAAATTCATCCGGAAGAAGTGATATACTTACCTGGTCTTTGAGGTTTTCTGAGACCCAATCTGCTATCCTGGTTGCAGGAACTCCATACCCATTCCATCTCAAGAAAAATTCCTTAAGTCGTATAATTTCATGAGAGAGATCTATGATGTCATCCTCAATTTCAATTAGCAGGGGTACTTGTGGGATGATTCTATAGTGGAGAGGAGAGTATGGAGAAACTTTAGGGTTTTGAGATGTTTGGCAAACTAGTTTAGGCTAATAAGGCATATCTCTCTTATGCGGTGGAGTGTATGTCTTGATTGGGGATTGCGTAGACTTGTGGGTCAATTTTCTGTGGTATTCATCAGGGATATGATCTGGAGTGGGAGGATCCTTTTGATTTCTGAGAGAGTCAAAAAAAAAAATTAGATGTAGGGGTTTGGCTGCCAGGGTAAGGGTGGGACAAGGTCTCCTGTTGCTCTTAAAATTATTAACCTTAATCCAACCTCCTTCTTATTCCCCACCTGAGGGCTTTCTAGGGCACAGTTGTTCTCCAAACAATCTACCTCTACTCGTAGTAGAGTGAGTGTCCTCAAGCTTCTTTACAGATGAAATCCTAGATTGTGGAGCCCTTCATGCCCTTGATGCTAGTGGAATGATAGTGCTTGTTGAGATTTGAGTATAATGTGGGGGAAGAAGCATGGGTGCTAGAGCATAATGATTTTTTGAAAACACCTCAAACTGGTGATTCAGAGATCTGATGCTGAAGATAGAAAGCTTATTGCGAAAAGGCAGAGGATCCGCTTTTTTATACAATTTTGACATATGAAGGAGCTCTCAATTTTAATTGACAAATAATCAAAGAAAAGAGAACACTTGTCCATTGGGGCCTAAATACCTTATACCTAATCATATCAAAGTTCCAGCAAGAAAGCAATCATAAAACCAACCCAAAGCTTTAAACTCTCTAGTGAGCTTTATTCTTTTCACAAAAATAGCTAGTTCCTTTTTAAGATATAATTTTAAGAATAGGACTAGTAAAAATAAAAGAAAGGAAAATATTTACAAACATGGCTCTTTAAATAGACAAACTATAGACAAAGTGATCAAAATGAAAGTTTATATATGTGTGTGTGTGTGTGTGCGAGTATGTATATATATATATATATATATATATATATATATATATATAGAGAGAGAGAGAGAGAGATGAAAATACCTATATAAATATATGAATAAGATCAACTGGAAAAAAGGGAGGGCTTACAGTATGAAAAGAAAAAAAAATTAGTTCAGGTGAAGCTCAAGATCTCTTAAATAGAATATCAGTCATTTTATTCCAAACAACCATAACGAGGAAGAAAAAATGCTAAACTTACCCAAGCTGAATAAACCAAATGCCATAAGGGTTCCTGACCTTGAAGTCACCACGAGGTTTCCTATGTTGACTTCAAGATAAGAGGTCTTAAAGAGAGATTAAGTTTTACCAAGGCTAAGCCAAACAAGAAAACAATTTAAACCTCCACTTTTGCCTTGAAGCCATAGCTGATTTGGATCCTTTTTGAGAGTTGCCATTCCTAAACAAAGATTCTAAGAAATGATAGTGGTCGTTGCTGATCTCTAAGGAAAGGACCAGTGTTTGATTATGTCCTTTCATAATTCCTTTCTAAAATGAATCCTCGTCATTATTGAGAGGAGCTAATCATACCCTGGGGCATCAATAACATGTAGCCTAATCTGTCATTTTGTACATATACTGGTGTATGAGAGAAATCTATTTTAAGAACGTAGTAATCTTAACAACCATTCCTTGTTTTTAGATAACCCGAATGCAAATATAAGGCAAACTGCCGATTTTAACAATATAAACTGAGAGTGAAAGAAAAACCCGAGCCACCCTGTTTGTATAAATATAGAAATATACAAATGTGTGTGTGTGTGTGTGTGCGCGCATGCATGAAAGTCTATCTGTAAATATACATATATAAAACCCATAAATGAATAAGAATATCTCTAATAATATATATTTACAAATATGAGAGAAAATATATAAGACTATAAATAAATGAAAGCATATTAAATATATATATATATACACACATACATACATATATATATATACATATATATACATATATAGATATATATAGATATATATATATATATATATATATAGATATGTGTATATATATATATATATGTATATATATGTATATATGTATATATATTTATATATATATATGTATATATATGTATATATATATATATGTATGTATATGTATATATATATGTATATATATATATATGTGTGTGTGTGTGTGTATATATATACATATATATACATATATATATATATATACATAGATATATATATATACATATATATATATGTATATATATATATATATATATATATATATATATGTATATATATGTATATATAAGTATATATATATATATATATGTATATATATGTATATATATATATATATATATATATGTATATATATGTATGTATATATATATATGTGTGTGTGTGTGTGTGTGTGTATGGAGATTTGATTCATCATATAAGAGAAAATCCCAAAATATGTCTATAACTAGGGGAGAATATATATATATATATATATATATATATATATATATATATATATATGAAAACTAGGAGAGATAATATATGTTTGGGACTGTGAATTTACCTTCTTTTGATGGTCAACTAAATAGACTGGAACAAAACAAAACTTTTCCCAATTGCAAAAAAGCCAGTGAAGTGTAGAAATGTTTTAGATAATTAAAACCCAATCTTGTTGATAAACAATCTTATAGTAAAAACATACTCAATAAATAGTCTTTGAACCTTACCATTGTCTGAATCTAACCCTAAGATTTTATACTAAAATAGGGCCAAAAAAAGAAACTAACTACACTACCATTTTAGTCATTCTGCGGTCCTTTTTGGAGTTCATAATAGCTCCATCCTTCACCCTTTTTCCTGATGGCAATGATGGTTTCTACTTTTGGCTTTGTGGGTTTGGCATGGCAGGAGCACTTCTTGACATCAAGGGAGATGATGTGCAAATTATCCTTCTCCACTTTGTCCCATGATTTTGGAATGTCAAAACCCTATGCCCTCCAGTAATCCAACCTCCATTTTGTCTCCATCTCCTCTTTTAGGAGCTCTTTGTATAGGTAATCCTGGTTCCTTGACATTTTTGGCCAGTGTTCATCAAATTTTCCCTCATCCTTGAAGGTTATCATTGGAATCCTCTTGGAATTTGGAATTGTCTTCAAGTTCCCAATCTCTGATCTCATGGTAGTCTCTGGGAAGGAAATAGAAAGATGGTTGTCTATGCTATAGACCATTTTCTCTAGTCCTCCTAGAAGACTCTCTTCAAAGAGAATTTTGCAGCTTTGACAACTTCTTCCTACTTCCGACCAACAAAGGAGGAGAGGGCTATAAATATTTTGATTATATTGCCATTGGTGTGGTAAGTAAATTCATTGTCAAAGTGGTTATCTCCCAACCCCTTTTCTAATGCCCTTCTTACCAATCCAGAGATAGGATTCAGTAGTTGGTTCCAACTTTCAGGTTTAATAGCTCCCCTAAAGGCCATTGCTCTATTGTCAGGGATAGAAAAGGTTATCAGCCTAGTTTCCATTCTAAAACAAACCCACTCCAAATCATAAGCCAATCTCTTATTGGGAAAAATTTTCTTGTCAAGTAACGCTCCATCTAATCTTATTAATAACTGTTAACTAAGTTAGCTTTTTGATTCATGATTACTATCTTAATTCATGTCTTTTCATCATTTACTCCCAAGCCCAATGCTGCCCTTTGAATCCATGTCATCTCTATAGTGATGTAAATCCCTCTAAATCTAGTTATCCTTGGAAAGGACAGAGTGAAATCCTCCCTTTTTGATGGAATTTTCTAAAAGCCAGTGGAGTTCTAGTATGTTTGGAGAGGATGAGAGCCCTCTAAATGTTGTTAGTGCTTCTTGGGTGCCAATTAGTTTGGGTAATGATGAAAGATCATGACCATTAAGTGGTGAGAGGGATCCAGGCCAAGTGGCTACTAAATAAAAGAATGAGAGTAAATGTAATTAATCCCAAATGTGTGAGAGTACTTTAAGAGACATGTCTTAAAGGTATATGTGTGCGAAAAAATCTCCCTAAATAATTCTCGATTTCAATGATATTTATATTCAATTAAGCAATTTTAGGTGGATTACTTAAAAATATTGTTTTACTTTATGAATATGGATGAGTACCATTCCTTTAGCATCTATATTATAAATGTAAGTAATCATTTATAAATACCTAAAAATACCTTGTATTTATGAGCTTATAACCTGATTTATATAAAATAATACTAGTTAGAGGATACTAAAAATATATGCGTATATAATGTCTATATATATGCTTTTCTTTATATATGAGTAAAATTAAAAGAATATTTTTATGCTAACTTAGTCTATTGTAGGGATCAGCTACTTGGATTGTGCCAGGAAACAAATAAGGGACTCGAGATTCCTAAAATTTGAAGATTTTCTTATTGGAGCAACATACCATCTACCCCTAGATTTGCTAGTTCGTTTGCTCTCTAATTTCCCTCACGGTATATTTGGTTAATAGAGATCTTCTTAAAGGATTTGCAAAGGTTTAAGGCTTGGGAAAGGAGGGAATTCAATCTCCAGTTTGGGATTTCTCCTTTCCTAAAGGCATTAATAATAATTGTTGAATCTCCTTCAATTTCTAGGTGTTGTAATCCCATGGAGGCACATTTGCGTAGTCCTTTAACTAAAGCAAAAAGTTCTGCCTAATTGTTAGTTTCAATTCCAATGGGGGTAGTTAGGGAAGCAATTTCCTTCCCTTCTTGGTTATGAATACAACACCCTATTCCTACTTTCCCTGTATTACCTCTAGATGCCCCATCAAAATTAAGTTTGAACCAAACCTCCATTGGAGGTCTCCATTTACACTCTTTTCTCTTAGATACCTTGTTTTGATCTCCTGAGCCAATAAAGGGGGGGAGAGAGAGACCTATCCATTTCCCACACATTTTTCTATCCCAGTGGCTCATGTAAAGGTCCTTTTTCTGAATCTTAGAGATTTTGCAGCTCATGTTCTCTATGATGGCAGCCTCAATCTTATTACATAGTTGCCTCCAATCTAGTTTTTCCTCTTTAAAGATTCTTCTATTCTGTTCTTTCCAAATCTCCCATATCAACATTGAGGGGGAGGAAGTCCAAAGGCTAGCATAAATACATCTTTTTTAATGGTCAAACAAGCCTAGAGCATTGCAAGGAGAGAGAAGGGGAAAGCCATTGACCAGCCCAAGTTCCCTACAAGCCACTCCCAACATTGATTTGTAAAGGAACAATTCATAAATAAATGGTCAACATCCTCTTCACAATTCTCACAAAGAGGGCATCTACTAGGACCTGAGAAGCCCAACTTCTTAAATCTTTTTGTAGTTAAGAGCCTATAATTTAGGGCCATCTAGGTGTAGAATCTTGCTTTGGGAAGACAACCTTTATTCCAACATAGGTTGATTGGAATATCGATTTTGGGCCTTTTGTAACTTTGAGAAATGAGATTGTAACCATCTCTAGTGTTATATTCCCCAATTTTTTATCCATCCCATACTAACGTATCTTTGGAATTATTTAATGAGATCTTCCTCTTGTTAAGAATTTTTGTTACTACCTTCTCCTTTGCTAAAGATATCCTCGATCCTTTCAAGGATCTCCATACCCATTCTTCTCCATTAAAAATAATATAATCCTTGAGGAAGATTCTAGTCCTATTCTTCAGATAATTTATGAGGGGGATGTTATCTAAACAATTAGATAATGCTTCATAACCCCCCCATGAATCATCCTAGAAAAGAACCTCCTCTCCTGTACCTAAGCTCCAAGTTAATTTTTTCATAATAATGTGTCTACATTATAACATGAAATTCCAAATTTTTGATCGTTTAGGGGGATTAGTTTCTCTGAAAATATTGGTGGGGGACTTATCTCTTAAGTATTTGTAAATGAGGAGTTTTTCCCATTTAGTTTCAGGATTCCTAAATAATATCCATATTAACTTGGCACCTAGAACACTCCCTTGATCCCCTACGTTTTTAAGACCCACCCCACTTTCCTCTTTTGGTTTGCAAATATTCTCCCAAGAAATCAAGGGGATTTTCTTGTTTTCATTACTCCCTTACCAAAAAAAGGTTCTCAAGTGTTTGATGATTTCTTATTTTTTGTTAGAGGGGAGATGCATACATGATAATTGATAAGTTGGCATAGCTGCCAAGACTGACTAGACCATAGTTGTTCTTCCTACTAAGGATAGCCATCTTCCTTTCCAATAATTCATTTTGTTCTTTATTTTTTCAATTATGGGGTTCCATATATATGTGGCTCTGTTGTCCTTAACTAGAGGAAGGCCTACGTATCTACAAGGAATCTTGCCTCGCTTAACATTGAGGATCTGACAAATATCCCTCTCAACCTCCTTTTCAGTATTAAAGAAAAATATTTCTAATTTTTTTGAGTTAATTTCTTGTCCCGACGCTTTTGTATATGATTCCAAAATCTTCTTAAAGGATCTAGCCTCCTTTCTTTTACTAACTCCATATAACAAAGTGTCATTAACAAAATGTTGATGTGTTGTGGGGTCTAAATTGTTGGTGATTGTTATTCCTTCAATAGCACCCCTTTCATGTTCTTTTGAGATAGCCCTACCTAATGCTTCTACCATAATGATGAATAAGAAGGGGGAGATAGGGTCTCCTTATCTTAGCCCCCTCGAGATGCTAAAAAAACCTTCTAGGGTTCCATTCACTGAAATAGAGATCATAAGGGTAGAAATACATTCAAAAATTAAGTTAATCCAGCTCCTGGAGAATCCAAAAGCTTCTAAGCTCTTGCATAGGAATCTCCAATCTACTTTTTCATAAGCTTTCTTCTTGATATCTAGCTTGATGAGCATGCTAGGATTCTTGTTTTACAGGATCGAGTGGATGGCCTCTTGTGTTATGATGACACCATCAAAGATGGATCTTCCTGGGACAAACCCTATTTGTTCCTCGCTTATGATCAACAGGAGTTTTTATAGTCTAAGGGATAGGGTTTTAGTAAGAATTTTATATAAAGTATTGCATACTACAATTGGTCTAAAATCATTGAGGCTTTTAGGCTTATCTTTTTCAAGGGAATAAGAGAAATAAAAGTGTTCTTTACTTCCTTAAGTATTTTCCCAAGTTTCTAACACCTTCTAGGGCTTCAGTAACTTCCTTCCCTATAAAGTGCAAGCACTTCTAAAATAAGATAGCAGAGAAGCCATCTAGCCTGGGAGATTTATCATGATTCATTTGCATTAGAGCATTTTTAATTTCCTCTATAGTGAATTTTTATGTTAAGGCCTTGTTATGTTGTTTAGTTATAACTTTAGGTATATTTTTAAGAAGTTTTGTTTGGTTGTCTAAGTTAGAGTATTCCAAATTGTTAAGAATGTTGCTAAAGAAATTCACTATTTCAGAGGTGATTTATTTTGAGTCACTAATGGTGTGTCCCCTCTCATCTATAATGCTAGAAATCATGTTGCTATTCCTCCTAATTTTAGTGCTATTATGAAATAATTTAGTGTTTTTCACCTACTTCTAGCCAAGTTTCTCTATACTTTTGTTTCCAAAATATTTCTTCTCTTGCCTATATCTCCTCATAATCCATAAGTAGATTTTTTTGTTATAGTAGAGATCTTCATGCATTCCTACCTGAATGACTTGAGAATTGACCTCACTCAATTCTTTTTCTAGGGATAGTTTTCTCTCGAAGATGTTTCCAAACTTGGTCGAATTCCACTCTAAGAATTTTCTTTTTATCCATTTTAGCTTATTGACTACTATGAACATCTAATGTAGGGGCATTCTTGGTCCTTGGTGAAACTGCATGGGTGTTTGTTATTTGGCTGGTGTTACTCAGTTGCAGCCTTAACCGATAGTCTCGATTATTGAAGGAAGCTCGATCACTGAAGGAACTCAGTAATCTCTGGCCTTCAGTGACAGTGTTACTCGGTGATGTCTGTGGTGCTCAATTGACACTGGTGCTCAGTGATGCTTGGCATACTCAGTTATTTCACTATTGCTCAGTAGTTCTGGCTTATCGACTGGAGTTTTGTGTGATTTGTTGGGCTGACTTGGTGCATTTATTGTTGGTAGCTGTTGTTAAAGGCCAACATGTTGAATTAAATGTTTGTAAGGCAATTTGTAAGCTGGCTTGTATTACATTTAATATTTGTTAGGAAGAGTTAATGGTTTCATCTAGCTGACATGTGGTTGATGATTAGTATTCAAGGGGTGTTTGGGTAGATGTTTTAGGGACATGACTAGTAGAGTTGGATGGTGAGAGGAACTTAAAAGCTAAAGTTGGCAAAGTTGTGGAAAAGATCTTGCAGATCAGATTGTTTTCTGATAGTTTGTAATTATAGAGCTAGTGGCTTGCACACTTGGAGACAAGGAGATTGTTGGGAGGCTTGCGAGCTCAAGCTTAGATCTACCTTAGGGTTTCCATCAGTTGTTGATTGTTTTCAGAGCTAAACTAGTTGAGGTTGTATTGGATCTATGTGGATCTTGAAGAACTTGTTTCTGATTGTAATTGGCCCTAACCTAGAAGGCCTTACAACTGGGCATGTTAATGGAAAATTGATTTGAAACATCTTATGTTGTGTATTTCCACTATGTAATTTTGAAGCTATAAGCTTTGGACTGTCCTTAATTGGATCAACCATCCCTTGGTCTACCTCAAGTAGTATGAGAGCTGAGTTGATCTTGTGGAGCAAAGATTGATCTTACGAGGGCTGATCTTGCAAATTTATCTTGTTGGTGAAGAGATCGTATGATCTTAGTTGCAGATCCATGGCACTGAACTTGTGAAATTCTGCCCTAGTTGTTTTGTAAGGTTGCAGGTTCTGATCTGACTTGCATACAACTTGGAGATTGTCACAAGGTGGTTGGTGTAGGGTTTTTTGTAGAGGGTTTTCTCTTATCTTTAAGGATGCCTCTGAGAAGATTGGACCCTAGAGTTATTTCTAATCTTTGTGATATTGTAGAATTCTAGATCATAGAGAAGGTGAAATCAGATTTTAGATCTGAGATGGAACTGATGAAGAATGACATGGTCGCTGAGATCATGAGAGTTGTTACTAATGTACCTTGGAATGTTGGTATTGAAGATGGCTATGAAGAAGCTGCTAAAGAATTTGAACCTGCTAGATCTAGTGGTGATGACTGGAGAGACAAAGCTGGTGAAGACAGAACTGCTCAGTTGCATAGATCTAGAGCTCAGTTAAGTAACAATTACCGAATGTAAGTTTCTACTTTCTCTGGTACCTTGAAACCCAAGAACTTGATTAATTGGATTGGTGAACTTGAAGATTTCTTTGAGTTGGAAGAAATTGAAGATCCTCTTTGGGTAAGATTGGCACAGACTAAGTTGAAAGGACATGCTACTCTTTGATGGAAAGAACTTCAAAGAGATAGGGAAGATGAAGGTGAAATGAAGATCAATCAGTGGAGGTTGATGGTGACTAAATTGAAAGCTAAGTTCATACCAGTTGACTATGAGCTTGACTTGTTTAAGAAGTTACAAAATCTGAAGCAGAAGGATTTTCCTATTTAAGATTATACTGAGGAGTTCTAAAAACTTACTATTCGGTCTGGACACAGAGAACTTGGTAAGGAAAAGGTAGCTTAATATGTGAATGGTCTAAGATTCAATATTTAGGACAAGCTTGGTATGCTAAAGATTGATTCCGTTGAAGATGATTACTAGTATGCTTTGAAGGAAGAAGATAAGTTGAAGAGGAAACAACATGGTAATTCCCTAGGGAAGGAGAAGATTGATCACTCAGTGAAGGATAAGCTGACTGATACAGAAGATGAATAGAAACCTATAGAATTGAAAAAGAAGATAGGTAGAGTTATCTTTAAGGGCACTTGCTATAACTATAGAGAGGAAGGACACTATTCTTTTGAGTGTACATAGAAGAATTCTAGTGACCGACGATCTATTGTGGTGAATGAGAACATTTAGAATGAACCTTAATCTAAGAACTTGCTGCTTCGGTGAACATTGCTCAGTACAATGGAGGAACCTTGTTAGAGGAGCAACTTGTTTAGGACCCGATGCAAATCTGGAGGTAAACTTTGTGATGTTATTGTTGACAGTGGTAGTACTGATAACCTTGTTGCTAAGGACATGGTTCAAAAAATTAGCTTGAATAGAATGAGACATCCACATCCTTATAGGATAGGCTGGTTGCAAGATGATCATGCTCTAGAAGTTAGAGAACAATGCTTTGTTGATGTTCAGATTGGCCAGTATAAGGATCTTGTGCTATGTGATATTGTAAAGATGAATAGTTGTGATATATTGCTTGGTAGACCTTGGCAATATGATTGCAAAGCTATGTATGATTGTGTAAAGAATGTGTTTACTGTTGAGAAGGATGACAGGATGTTTTCCCTAATGCCTTTGATGGATACAATGCTTGGTAGGAGAAGCCTGAGTATTGGTAGCCAATTTGAGTTGGTAGATCCAGAGAAAATGAATGATCAGTTTGGAGAACCAACCTATGTGTTGTCTGGAAAAGACTTGAAGAGATAGAGGAAGCTAAAGTGGAAGAAAATGAAAAGTGAGAAGATGGAGGACTTATATGTGAAGAACCAATTCAGGGTTTATATGTTGAATCCCAGAAGATGGTCTTCTCACATATGAACATCTTTTCAAACCTAGGATGTCTGATGCAAGGGCATTCTTGGTCCTTGGTGAAACTACATGGGTTTTTGTTATTTGGTTGGTGTTACTCAATTGCATCCTTAACCGACGGTCTTGGTTATTGAAGGAAGCTTGGTCGCTGAAGGAAATCAGTAATCTCTATTGTTTGGTGAAAGTGTTACTTGATGATGTATGTGGTGCTCAGTCAACACTGGTGCTTGGAGATGCTTGGCATGCTTAGTTATTTCACTTTTTCTCAGTAGTTTTGGCTTACCAACTTGAGTTTTGTGTGATTTTTTGGGATGACTTGGTGCATTTATTGTTGGTAGCTATTGTTACATGCCAACATATTGAATTAAAATTTTTGTAAGGCAATTTGTAAGCTGACTTGTATTGCATTTAATATTTTTTAGGAAGAGTTAATGGTTTCATCCAGCTGACATGTGGCTGATGATTAGTATTTAAGGGGTGTTTGGGTAGATGTTTTAGGGACAGGACTAGTAGAGCTAGATGGTGAGAGGAATTTGAAAGCTGAAGTTGGAAAAGTTATGGAAAAGATCTTGCATGATCTTGCAGATCAGATTATTTTCTAATAGTTTGTAATTGTAGAGCTAGTGGCTTGCACACTTGGAGACAAGGAGATTGCTTGGAGGCTTGCAAGCTCAATCTTAGATCTACCTTAGGGTTTCCATCAGCTGCTAATTATTTTCAGAGCTAAACTAGCTAAGGTTGTATTCAATCTATGTGGATCTTGAAGAACTTGTTTTTTATTTTAATTAGCGCTAACCCAGAAGGCCTTACAATCGGGCATGTTAATGGAAAATTGATTTGGAAAATTGATTTGAAACATCTTGTGTTGTGTATTTTCATTGTGTAATTTTGAAGCTACAAGGTTTGGACTATCCTTAATTGGATCCACCATCCCTTGGTCTGCATCAACATCTTAGATCTTGATATGTTGGGTTCTGACCACCATATCTCAAATAGATTCAGGATTTATGGGTCTCCAAGCCAAGCTTGTTCAAATTTAAAGGCACATTTTTTTGGTTTAGATTCTATCAAGATGTTAAGTATTGGGTAATGATCTAATCCATATACTGGTAAGATCTTGGCTACAAGGGAGAAATCAGAATTGGTCAAGCTACCTTTGAGGAAGAATCTGTCTAAATTCTCTACTATGTTGTAGAAACCTTGTCTCCTATTGTTCCAAGTGAAGGATTTATCCTTCGTCAAAATTTCAAGAAGTGAGTTCATATCCCTCCAAAGGGCAAATTCTTTAGTTGTCAAGGGGAGAGTATTAGAGCCCCCTCTTTTTTCTGATCACTTTGTTATCACGTTAAAGTCTCCTTCTAAAATCCAGAGTGTATTATGTCATTGATTAAGGTAAGATTCAATTTCATGCCAAACTGAGAGTTTCTCTCTATTTTGAATAGGACCATAAACATTAATGATGTTAAAAGTTAGATTATTTCTAAAGTTATTGACTGTACCACTCATCCAGAATTACTTTTTCTCTGTTATGTCAATTGAAATGCATTGTGGATCCTAGATGATGGCTAGACCTCCAAAAGCTCCTATTGCTGGTGAAGCTTCAAGTTCTCTTAGTCCCAATTTCTTTTTAAAGCTACCCATTTCTATGTTATCTAACTTAGTTTCCTATATTAATATTATTTTTGGATTATAGTTTTTAAAGGAGCATTTAATTAATCAATGCTTGTTAGGGGCATTCATGCCCCTAACATTCTAAGAAAGGAAGTTCATGGCTCTTTGGGAAGGCTCTTCCCCTTCCCTGCATTAAGAATTGATGTAATTTTAACCTGGCCTGTTGCTTCTCCCGCTAATTCTCTTAATTCTACATTTGACTTTCTCCCCCCTTTTCCTTTCTTTTTTTGCACAGTCGGGAGAGTTCCGATTATCTATATGGAGAGCAATGCCTAGAGATTTTGGGTCTTGTGATTCCCTATCTTTAAGATCAATTAACATCTCTTCCATTGTTCCTCCTAAGGTTGCCTCATTTGATCTGATACCTTCAATAAGTAGTTCTTTCTAAAGATCTAGTTTGTCTTTATCATGAATCTCATCCATGAATTGGTCCAATAATTCTTATGTCAATGATTCCCCTATAAAATCTACATTTATGTTAACTTCTTCTTGAATTTTGTCATTGTCAGATTTTGTCATTTCATTAGGTTCAAATTCCATAATAGGTATCTATTCCATACATCTTTCTACTATTTCCTTTAAGGGGCTAGCTATAATTTCTTTAATCAAATTATCCTTATTCTTTACTATTCTTGGAGACTCCCTTGGATTTTGACTCTTTGTTATGTTTACTTCAATCTTCCCCTCATCCTTCTCATGATCTTGCAATTTTAACTTATTTGAGACCTCAAAAGCTATGGCCATTTCTCCATCCAAGCCTTCTCTGGCTTTGTTACTCAAATCCATTTCCACAATTATTGTTTTGTTTCCTATTTGAGTAATCATCGGTAGTTGAGATACAATTTCCTTATCAAACATGTTACCTTTTATAATGTTTGCATCTATAGCTAAGGGATTTGATACTTTTAGAGTTGAATTTTTCCCTCTCTTTAGGTCTAGATGAATTAAGGAAAGGGTTTTCCTGTTTACTAAAAATTATGGGCTCTTTTGCCTTTCCATGGTCTCTAAAGGATGTCTGTCTGGGAATTTAATTAAGAAGCCTCCACCAACTTCATTTAGATGGATGGCCACTTCCTTGGGAGGGACTACTCTTGGCTGAATTGATATGATGTTTCCTGAATCCTTTTTGAAATCTGTTATTATTTCTTTCATAATAATAGGGTTTATATTATACTTTTTTGAACAACTCTGAATCAAAATAGGGGAACAAGTTTTAATCGAGATATCCATCTTAACTATGATCAAATATTCTGATTGAGGATACTTTGTTTTCATAGCTCTAACATATTGTCCTAATTTATTTCCTATGTTCTTAATAATTGTTTTGTTAGAACATTCTAAGGCCATATTAGTTAGTTTAATAGCTCTAGATACTGCGATGCCCTATAGATTATTAGGGTTGAAGGATGGGCTCCAATCTAACAATGTGAAATCAAACCCATGATATTTAGGGCATCTATTGTCCAAGAATTTTTCCTTAGTTTTTATGTTGAAATAAAAAACAAACATAAATTCATCTGGAAGAAGTGATATACTTACTTGGTCTTTGAGGTTTTCTGAGAGCCAATCCACTATCCTAGTTGTGGGAACTCCATACCCATTCCATCTCAAGAAAAATCCCTTAAGTCGCATAAGTTCCTAAGAGCGATCTATGATGTCATCCTTAATTAAAATTAGTAGGGGTACTTGTGGGATGATTCTATAGCAGGGAGGAGAGTATGGAGAAACTTTAGGGTTTTGAGATGTTTGGCAAACTAGTTTAGGCTGATAAGGCGTATCTCTCTTATGCGGTGGAGTGTATGTCTTGATTGGGGATTGCGTAGACTTGTGGGTTAATTTTTTGTGGTATTCATCAAGGATATGATCTAGAGTGGGAGAATCCTTTTGATTTCTGAGAGAGTCAAAACTATTTTTCAGATTCAGGGGTTTGGCTACTAGGGTAAGGGCGGGACAAGGTCTCATGTTGCTCTTAAAATTATTAACCTTAATCCAGCCTCCTTCTTCTTCTCCCCCACCTAAGGGCTTGCTAGGGCACAG
>BSBK01000559.1:0-147500 GCA_027943335.1 Chamaecyparis obtusa | reverse complement strand
TTATCCCACATTGCTCTTGAGGATGCATTCTCTTCCACATTTTCCTATATAAGGAGCCCTCTCCTTCTCATTTCAGATCCCAGAATTTTCATGTTATTGTTATACTGTAGGTTTGGAGAGCAATCTTGGAAGAAGCTTTTGAGCACATTTGGAGCTTGGATATTTGAGACTTCTTTCTTCTTGTCTTCTTCTCTCATGCCTTATGGAAATCCATAGTTTAGATTAATATTGCATTCACATAATAGTTTAAATTCATGTTTCCTTTCATAGATTAACATTGTATAAGTATTCATTTCAATAGAATAGTTTATTTATTGCATTGTTATCATCTAGACTAGTTTCAGTTGCATGCAATAACTTGATGATCATGGAGATTAGCATGCTTTCTATTCATCTTTGAATCTCTCATTTCTTGGTGTACTTGCATGGGGCATCACTAGGTCAATCTGAGGGCCTCATATACAAACCCCTGCACTCCACGAATAGAGAGCTATGAATCGCTGTTTGAGACCTCATTCTTGAGTGTTTTTTAATGTAATGATTCACAGAAGTGTGACTACTTTCTAGCACACATTTTTGGCGCCCAGTGTGGGGCAGAAAAGATTAATTTCTAGCCTCATTCTTGATTGGTTTTTTAATTTTAGTGTTGGTTCCAGGCCTTGTACAGCCATGTAAAGACTAGAAATCCTATAATATAGTAATATATGGATAGAATGATGAATCCTCCTTCTCATAATTTTGGTTTGGTTCATTTTTATAAAGAAATGAATAAGTTATGATCATTTTGGTGAAAGTGGATATTTGCAGATTTGAGATTCTCTGAATACAGTCAGATTGAAATGTCTGGTACAGACAAATTGTGAAGAATCAAGACCTAAAATAATATTCATTGAAAAGATAAATGAATTAGCTTTCATTTCCTTTTTGTTTGAGTCATTTTTATTTAGATTTGTGAAAGTTACGGGCATTTGAGTGAAAACTGGTTTTTAACAATCTGCATTGGAGTTGCAGGCAATGATTTTCTCTTAGAAAATAATTTATGAATGGAAAAAATAAATGGCTTACATATTTAGAAATTATATTCATTAATAGTTTTTTTTAAATTGGTTTGGTTTCATTTGGATTCTTTTTGAGAAAGATATGTGATTCCCTAGGCAGGGTTTGGTGTTTTAAATCTGATTTATGACAGAAAAATTGTAGTCTGAAAAAGTTATTGGTTGAGGAATCAAATGGAATCATAAGACCTTATAATTTTGGAAAATGGTAGTTCTTGATGTTGGCTAAAAACTTCATTCTTTTCAGAAATTTTAATATTGTGATTTTATGGGTCAAATAAATCAATCTTTAAAGACTATCTTGAAGACAGCAATGTTAAATCAAACTCCTAACAATTGATTTTCATATCTAACCATCTTAGGGTTTTTTTTCGGATGTGTGCTAAATGCTAGATTGCAAATCTTTAGACATAAGGTGAGTTCTTAAAATCTCTATAACACTTGGTTTGGGCATAAAATTAATCTCTCATGTGTTTGGCTTGAGTGTTACACGCTTTCATAGAACACATTTTTGATGCTCTTAATGGGAAATGAATGAACATAGATTTTCTTTTATACAAGTTTGTGTTTAAGTGAATGCTTGTGTTTAAACATTAAGTAATTCTTGATTTCAAATATCAAAACATCTCATTGAGTAATCTAGGGCATGGATTCATTCCTAGTTTACATGAAGAGTTAAATGCACCACTTTGTGGACTCACTTCATGTTTACTTGGAAAGTTAAATATTCGATGATTCAAACCCTCTTGCACTTATGAGTAGTATTGATTAGCAGTCTTAGATTGCTTGTGATTGATCTAGATTTCTATCTTGGGTTATTGGACTCGCTAATCTGCCGGCCCCTCATTTTTGCCCTATGGTTGCAATCTCAGCGCCACATTAAAGGGGAGGGGTCTATAAGAAAGAAGCATTAATTGTTCCACTAGGCAACCCTTTTGTGCTTTTTGGAACTCACTTATTTTCTAAGTTGTGGACTCATTTGTAGCTTATGTGGGGTGTTAAGTGTTCCACCTTGTGGACTCACCTCATATTTTCTTTAAGCATCAAGTGTTCCACCTTTAGTGCTTTTCAATACTTTTTGATAGAGAATTACTTACTTTTCATTTTTTTTAGAAGGCCTGCTTGGGGATTTCATCACCTCAAGGGATGACCTTAACTTCCATGTTCTGGCAAAGTATAAATATCAGGAGGTGAATCCAAAGAAACCTCTCTTGGGAATGAGTTAGATTTCACTCTTGGCTAAGCCTCAAAAAACTTTATACCTTTGAGAAGTGAAGGAGGAGATTTGGGTTACCGTCTCCCCCTGGCTGTGTGATTTTTTATTCTTCTCATCTATGGATTTGTGTCTCACGTACCTTGCGTATATCGAGGATGCCCTTTAAAAAAGCCATGTATATCCTTTTAGACAGCTTGCTAAGATGTTGTGTTCTACGTGCCTGCTAAAATATTTTTAAAAATATACACAAGTAGAATCTTTAAGGAGTAGCATACTAAGTCACTTGATTGTTCATGTGCAAGGTTGCTTTGCCCCTTGTTCATTGTTTGAAGACAATTGCTTGCTTGAACTCCTTGATTGCTGTCTTATGTGCTTGATCAATGATAAAAATCTGTTGATGTACTTGATCTTTTAAAATGAACACAAAAACTAAGTTCTTGAGTTGAAGCACCAACCTTTTTACAGCTTGCTTGATTTTCTATCCTGTCATTAGAGACCTATCTTTGTCCTCTAGGGATAGCATCATTTGGTTTACAAAGTCACCTTGGAAATAATTGTCAAGTTGAAAGAAAATTCTTGGTGAGAGTTTATCTCTAGAATTGTTAGCCACATTCTTCGAGAATTTTAGTACTCTTTTTGTCCAAACCATTTCCATCAAATTCAATTTTAATTATATTTTGGCCTAGTCCAACCTCCTGATTCAAAAGTGCAAGGGTAGTCACCCTTTGATTTGAGGCACCTCTTTGACAGTGTTGGTAACGCCTTTTGCAATTTCTATCTTACCATCTCTCTTTGGACATTAGAGAACTTTGATTATCCTAGTTTGGTGTTCACATTTTGTGAGGTCATCTTATCACCAAGTGTCTTCTATTCTTAGTCTTCCTTGGTTAGTCCAGGTCAGATCCTAGGTGTTGTCTTGTTGCTCAACATCTCAATGAACATTAATGGTATCAATTACACAAGATGACTCTTCCCATGTTTTTCTTCTAAAGTCTTCTCTTCACATGGGATATTTTTCTCATCTTCCTAATTCTTTTCCTCTTACTAGCTAGTCTATTTTCTTCTATTTCATCTCTTCTATCACTTCCATGCTTGATTCTTCTTCTTCCAAAACCATGAATTACAAATATCTTGCTATGGAACCTCTCTTGAAAATGGATGATCTTGATCTCCTTGCTCAATTTGAAGAGCATTATTCCTCAAAAACTCTTATGGGTGAAAAATTTATGGCAAAAATAGAGGAAAAATCAATTAAATCAGGTGCCTTTGCTAGAATTATCAACATGATCCTATCACAACCTCCTTCTTCCAAAAGTCTTTCATCTTCTAAATCTTCCAAATCTTATCATGACTCTTCTAAACACTATTCACATTCTTCATCTTCCAAATCTTATCATGAATCTTCTAGACATTATTCACATTTCTCATTTTTTAAGTCTTCTTCTTCCACCAGGTCTTCACCTTCCTCTTCTTCACGATCTCATTCCTCTTCTACTTCTCTCAAGAGTCTTACTCCTTATCTCAAGACATACCATGATGAGCAATATGATAGCCCTTGTGATACCTCTTTCATGAAGAGTGACATGCCCATATTTGATGACTATGATGACTATGATGACTATGATGATGGACAATGTAATGATACCTATAAAACCCCTATTCCTAAGAGTCCTCCTCATTGTGTGCTCGTGCTTACTGGAAAGGGGTCGTCACATTGGATAGATTGTGATGGTGATCCATATGACTCTGATTTTGAAAGAGACTTTGATGATTTCTATGAACAATACCTAGACGATACATCTACTTCATTTGAAGAAGAGAAAGCTCAACGCACTGATTATAAATGTAAATACTATAAGAATCTATCCTCTAAGAAATCTCATGCTGAAAATAAAAATCACACTCTTGAGCAAGATCATGTTAATGATGGACCTTTGTCTTGTGATGGTTCCCTTCCATCCCCTACTTCTTCCAATACTCCTACATCACCTAAAGTCACCAAGTCTTCCAAATCTTTCACAAATTTTGCATCTGACATAAATTCTAATGCTTTCCATGCAGTTCCCTATAGTTATCCTCAAGGGCCATCTCTTAAAGATACTCAAGCTAACCTTCACTTGGTTGCAAATACTTCTGATAATGCTAAATCTAAAGAGCCTAAGCCTTTATGCGCTATAATGCCTACTTCAGCTATTCCTTCACCATCTCTGCCAAAGTCTTCCATACACCTCCAACCTGCTTCCTTGTCCTTAGAAGTGGCTTCATGTCAAGAGGACTCTAAAACTGATACAGAAAAGAATATAAAGAAAGATCAAGATCAAGAACCCTCCATGTCATCCACTCTTTTTCATGATGTTCTCTATCCATGTCATGGTTCTTTTGATCCTTTACGCCCTTCCTCATGTATTCCACCATGTCTTAATTCTTCCTCTAAGCAAGATCAAGCTACTACCCACACCGTTCAGCTTATTGATAATGAAAATAACCTTACCACACTTGCACTTTCCAAAGATGATACTTCCATTAAGGTTATTAAAAATGGTGTTGTTACTTCCGATGTTAAGCCTATTCAAGAGACAAATTCTGCACTTGTGCTATCCAAAGATCCTTGTCAAGATCAAAGTCTTCCATCTTCTTGTTCTACCATTCCATGTTCACTTCCGCTTTCTACTCTTCCTAAGTCTTCGCAAGCTTTGAATGATCCTATCAAAGAAAATTCTCTTATTCAAGATGTCCAGGATCTTATTGAAAATTCTAATGCTCACTCTGAAGATGCTGATATCCTTGGTTGTCATATAGATGCTGATGAACTTATTGATTATCCTTTTGCATCTTCCACTTTCATCCTTGGACCTCTTCCACCACTACTAAGGACTTCGTGTCTTCCTTCCATATTGGGTCCTTATGTCCCTTCATTTTCCCCTCCTAACTCTCCTAATTCATCATCTATCTTGGGTCCTTATGTCCCTCCATCTCCTATCTTTCCTCAAGATCAACATAGATGCATACCTTTGAATCCTTTTCATCCATCCACCCATCTACACCAGTCATATTATCCTTCTTCTTCCACACGTCCCAAGTCTTTTGGAAGTAACTTGAATGTTCAATATAAGAAAAAGAAACAATACAAGAATCCATCAAAGAAAGAAGATCACCATGTCTCCTCTAATCAACATGGGGGCATAAAGTCAAAAGAGATATCTAAGAAGAAAACTACAAGACAAGTATGGGTTCCAAAATCCATCATTCAAGATATTCTCTCTAAGTCATCAAAAGGAAATAAAAAGCCTAAGGTTATATGGATTCCAAAGTCTCTCCTAAGAGAGTCTCAGGTTGAACAAAAAGTGAAGTTGACATTCAAGCTTTCAAAGACTTCCACCTCATATTCTTCCAAAAACATTCTTCCATTCCATGCACCTGAACCACAACCTCTACTAAACATTCACCATATTCCTTCACGTGTTCCTTCATTCAAGTTTCCTCCATCCTCTCGCCACCCTCCAAGGTGTGCGTCGATGTTGATCTTGCCTTCCTTTCCATCTAGTCTTTCACAATCCTTCCATTCATTATTCTCTTGCCTTCTATCATTTTTCCTCATTTGCATATTCCTCCTATCTTCCAACTCCACTCGCTTTACATAAAACCATATCCTCCATTTTTCTCTTCCATCTTCCTTTCCCTATCAGCATCTTTGAGCATATAATTTTGAATCCTTGGCATATCATGGTTTATCCTTTCAAGGAGCATTATCTAAAAGCTTGCCTTCTTCCAAAAATTATAAAATTCAAAAAAAAAAGAAAAAAGAGAAAAAAATTAAAAAATTAAAAAATTAAAAATGTGCCTTGGTGAAAACCTGGAAACAGGCACCTTGGTAGAAAAAGTAAAGAGAAATAAATTCATCCTATGGTGAAAACCACTCCCTTGTGGCACCTTGGATAAGTACCATGATGAAAACCTAGCAATCAGGCATCATGCGTAGTTCTTCTACACATCTCATCCTTTCCATCTCCTCTCTTTGATCTTGACAAGGTTGATCTATACACAAACATTTGGCTATCTTGTGAGCTATCTTACGATGATCTTGCTTTCATTTCCTTCCTGTTTAACCTTCATTTTTATTTTCCTCCATTCATTCTAGCCTTTTTTTATCTTTTTCCCCTTTGGTCTTGATCTAATAAAAAAGAGTAAAACACGATGCTATGAAGCCTCTTGACCTGTCTACTCCTTTGGACTGCATCCTTTCCTTCTTTTGCATTCCGCTTCTGTGACTTATCCTATGCTGACCTTTCATTGCTTGTCCAAATGCGCTTTACATGATAATTTTTCCCTAGTTTGGGTACTCTTGAGGAGTTTGTCTTTGAGGATTTCTTCCCTTCATTCTCCTTCATTCTTTTGTTTTCCATCTCTTCCACCAGCTTGCTAATCCCTCTTGTGCTCCACCTTGCTAGATATTGGGACTGCACGATGTGATCTTGCTTGGGAGAGTGATGCTCGTTCTGTCTGGGGGCATCCTTTGTATATATTTATTGATCCTGAAAAAATTCCAAAAAAACTCATATATAATGCTGAAAAAATACAAAAAAAATAAAAAAATACAAAAAATATAAAAAAAATCAAAAAATACAAAAAATACAAAAAAATCAAAAATTCAAAAAATTCAAAAAAAATAGAAAAGTGCCTTGGTGAAAACCTGGAAACAGGCGCCTTGGTAGCAAAAATACAAAAAAAATTATAAAAAGTCCTGAAAAAATTCTTCCAAGTGGTGAAAACCTAGAAACGGGTGCTACTTGAGGCCTTTGCACCCCTATTTCTTAGCATGCGTCCTTGACACTTAGCCTTTCTCCATCATACCTTGTTCTTGTTGCCTTGGTTTGGAATTGGTCTTTGTCTTTGTCTAGGGGGCATCACTGTGTTAGCTTTGGTCTCTGGGATATGCTTGTCTTTAGGACACCTCACAAACAATGTTTTTCAACACCAACCCAACTGTGTTTTTCAACACAACCCCCGACATCGAGTGTTTTTCAACACTTATCAATTTGGTCTTATCCAGTTTGGTCATGTGATCTTACCTGCTAGCAAGCATTCGATCCTTATCCTCAGAACTCAGTATCAGTTTACACACTTAAAATTTTTAAATGCAACACTTAATGCTTGAGATATGTCATGATTTTTTTTTGTGTCCTGACTGTTATTGATTTTCATTGAATGTCCTTGTCTAATAAGTCTCTCCATGATGCATCACTAGAAGACTTGGGGCATGGGGCATGTTTTTATTTGCTTTCTGCTTGTGGGTGTTGTCTTGAACCTCTTCTGTGTCTCTTGTTGTCTCCTTGACACACTTAGGAGATTTAAGGCATCATCCTTGACTATTTTTTTGCACAACCATTCTCATGGTCATCTCGGTGTTTATGCCTTGATGCGAGCATGTTTTTGCTACATTAAATTAGGTAAGCTAACATTGCAGTCATCTTGACCTTTATGTCTTTGATGCTCATGTTAGAATCTTTCCACATTCCAATCTGATATAAATCACATTCATATCTTCATAGTTGCATTTTTTACTAGTGTTGATTGTGTGATTTCTGATGTCTAATAATAACGGCCCTATGATGAAAATAAGTTCTTTTACATTCTCTAATGAATGATGAACACAAAAATCCTATGTTACCCTATTGCAAGTACACCTTTGCATTTTCATGTAGATTGCATTATTTAGACTTCATGTTAAATTTGTACTTTTAGGCTGCATTATGAGTTTGAGAGGGTTTCCTTCATCTTTCTTGTGGACTTTTAGTCAACTGTGGTCACATTTTGATCTTCATTTCCTTACCTTCTTTCGTGATCTCAATCAAAATTCCCTATCTTAAACAGTTGATTGATTTTGGGGCATCTTCTTTCTAGAGGCAAATTCTCTTTCTTCTCTCCATTTCTTTCCATTTCTTCCACACTTCTATCTTCCATTCGCTTTCACCCCACTTCTTTTCTTCTAATTCAACCTTGGGGCATAATCTTTCTTGCTGATCTACCTTGGTTCTGTGATTTTTTATCTTTCATCTTATGTCAAGAACCTTATGTTTAGTTAAATTTGATCAAATTTATCAATTTACTATTTCTCCTCTATCTCATTTTGATTTCGATCACGAGGGGGCAGTACCTACCAAAATTCAATGCTTGATTCAGCTTTATCAAATTTATCAATTGCTTCTTTTGGGGCAACCGTGCTTGAGATTCTTATCTCTTATTTGAGACTTGACAATTACCTATTCACAGGTGTTGGCCTTATCTTTTTCAGTCTTCTTATCTATGTCCTGATGTGTTCCCATCTGTCGAACACACATCTGGATTGTTTTATGATCCCAAATCGATCTCACACTTCAATTTCATTCTTTGACTGCATGTGATCCCGAGTCGACCTCACATTAGTCAAAGAGGGGCAAATGTATGCACCCTAAAATGGTCGCCTAGACTTTGGGCCCCATTTATTCAATTTGTCAAATATTAATTTCCTGAATCAATGCTTTGCAATTTTCAAATCAATTCCTTGATCAAATCGCAATTAAATCAATAATTTAAATATTTCTAAGGTTTGATCATTTCATCAATAATTTTATTTAATTAAAAGAAATATTCTTTTTTAAATAAATAAAATAGGCTTATTTAATTAAAAGAAATATCTTAAATAAAATAATCTTATTTAATTAAAACCCCTTTTAATTGAATGATTTTATCTTATTTAATTAAATATTCTTCTTTTTATTAAATAAACTTATCTTATTTATTTAAAAGATAATTCCTCTTTTAAATAAATAAAATCCCCACTTAAAGCAAAATTTGTGATGGAAAAGGATATAAATCAAATAAAAATAAAACAAAAATCTTTTTCCTGATTCTTTCAATAATTTTATTTAATTGAAAGAAATATTCCCTCTTAAATAAATAAAATAACTTTATTTAATTGAAAGAAATATCTTTTAAAATGAAATAAATTTATTTAATTAAAATCTTTTTCAATTAAATGATTTTATCTTATGATATCTCTCTTTTAATTAAATAGTGTTATCTTATTTAATTAATAGAGAATCATTCTTTTAAATAAATAAAAAATCCTCTTAAAGCTCTTTGTGATGAAAAAAGGGAAACAAATAATTAAAAATAAATAAAATCCCTTTTCTTTCCACACTTTCTAAAAAATGAGCTTTATTTCCTCTTTTTAGATTTATCCCACATTGCTCTTGAGGATGCATTCTCTTCCACATTTTCCTATATAAGGAGCCCTCTCCTTCTCATTTCAGATCCCAAAATTTTCATGTTATTGTTATACTGCAGGTTTGGAGAGCAATCTTGGAAGAAGCTTTTGAGCACATTTGGAGCTTGGATATTTGAGACTTCTTTCTTCTTGTCTTCTTCTCTCATGCCTTATGGCAATCCATAGTTTAGATTAATATTGCATTCACATAATAGTTTAAATTCATGTTTCCTTTCATAGATTAACATTGTATAAGCATTCATTTCAATAGAATAGTTTATTTCTTGCATTGTTATCATCTAGACTAGTTTCATTTGCATGCAATAACTTGATGATCATGGAGATTAGCATGCTTGCTATTCATCTTTGAATCTCTCATTTCTTGGTGTACTTGCATGGGCATAACTAGGTCAATCTAAGTGCCTCATATACAAACCCATGCACTCCATGAATAGAGAGCTGTGAATCGCTATTTGAGACCTCATTCTTGAGTGTTTTTGAATGTAATGATTCACAGAAGTGTGACTACTTTCTAGCACATAATATATACATACATACATACACACACACACACATATATATATATATATATATATATATATATATATATATATATATATATATATATATATATATATATATATATATATATATATATATATATATATATATATATAAACTTTCATTTTGATCACTTTTTCTGTAGTTTGTCTATTTAAAGAACCATGTTTGTAAATATCTTCCTTTCTTTTATTTTTATTAGTCCTATTCTTAAAATTATATCTTAAAAAGGAACTAGTTGTTTTCGTGGAAAGAATAAAGCTCACTAGAGAGTTTAAAGCTTTTGGTTGCTTTCATGATTTCTTTCTTGCTGGCACTTTCATATGATTAGGTATAAGGTATTTAGGCCCCAATGGACAAGTGTTCTCTTTTCTTTGATTATTTGTCAATTAAAACTGAGAGCTCGATCATATGTCAAAACTGTATATGTTGTCCACATATTCATTTCTATTCTAGGAATAGCTCACGACATCTAGCCTCACTTTCAGCAAGAGCCAGTTCCCTATCCCTTATAAGACTGTAATGGCTGGGATGAATAATAAGCTATTGTCCTCACCAAGGATAGCGAGTTCGTTCAGTTATTTCTTCACAGAGATCATTATCTTGAAGTCAACATAGAAATCTGTGTTGACATCAAGCTAAGGATCTCTTTTTTAGGAACTTATGGTCTTTTTTCAAAGTCTCAGTCCTCGTTATTTTTGGGGGTAGTTTTAATTCCTTTCTCGCTAGCCTTTTAATTTTTTAGCATTCATGCCCTTCTAATTAGACCTTTTATTTCTCCTTTTTTTTATCAAGATTTGGAAGTAATGCATTCCATTTTTTCATAGGTAACACTACGGATACTTACCAATGGCATGTTTGTTCCTTCTTTATTTCCTATAGTTTTTAGTCTTGGTTTAAGATGATCAAGGTTGTTTACAGTTTTGCATTGGAAATGGGTTCCTTGTTTATAGTTGTATGGAGGAATTTCTTTGGATTTTCATTGACTATTTTCTCTTCCAAGAAGAGGTAGTCATCTATAGATAACCTTGAAGCTAACCATTATTAGATAAGGTATTTAGCAAATTATTGCAGGGTTGAAGTAGATAAATAGAGCTCAGATCCCATTATGAGCATTTCGTTCTTGATAAAGGTAACAAGAAAACTCATTCCTTATTATTATTAGTAAATTTGAGAATAAGTGTTGAATTATAAAGCAATTTTGAACACACTAACAAGGATCTTAGCCAATATTTTGAGCTATTACAGGTAATACAGGCACAAAAGTCATGAGAGGAAAAACTTGTTGGAAATTGCAATTGAAACAATTGTTGTATTGTCATTGATGTTAAACCTTAATTGGTAAGATTGTTGCTACTTAGGAAAGTACTATATCTATTGAATTGTTGAGGAAGAGTGGAGCAAGGTTGGTAACAATAGCACCTAAGGAAAGGTTGAGTTATCTTGATACTACAAAGTGTACTTGACTATGTTGCACAATGATGAGATAATGTATTGTTTATCTTAGTAAAAGTTGAAGACTAAACTGGTAGGCTTAACCGAGTAAAAATGAAGAAATCATGTTTAAGCTGAGTTATGACAGAGTCGACCGAGTTAGTGGATGCCGAGCAAAATCTAGTGTCGATCGAGTATCAGTAAATTGTCGAGTATTAGTAAATTATCGAGTATCAGTAAATTGTTGAGTATTAGTATTTACCGAGGAAACAATTTAGTAGTGACCAAGCATTTTACATGGAGACTGAGTGAATGATCACAATATTGACCGAGCATCAGCAATTTTATATTTGAAGAGAATTCATTTTGGGGATGACATTGTTTGAATTCTTGGATTATGTAAACCGTGTTGACTTTATTTATTGATTGTATGAAAGCATTTAATTCTTTGTAAAATGTTTTATTGTAATTCTTTATGAGACTTGAGATGATTCTAGAAAAGAAAATGAAGAACATGAAGTGGGTAGATTCAATGAATCTGACCTAACCCTAAGATCTACGAAGAAGATTAAGCAGCAAAAGAAAAGTTAACCTAACAAAGGGAAATATTAAGGGAACTGAAGCATGAGGTATGAGTATGCATGGGTGAAGAAGATGCTAGAAGAACAATAAGTTTTATTGACTGTATAAGCGAAAAGGCTGAAGGAAAAGTGTGGTGATTGCTTGAAGGAAAGTTTTGAGCAGATCAGAGATGGAGATGGAAAAGTTTCAAAGTCAGTAAACCATCATTTGTATATGAAATCAGATCTGATATTTGCAAAGTGAGTTGTATGTTTTTCAGATCAATACTACTGCTACTTTCTAACAATTGTAATAGTCAAAATCCTTTTAACAAAGGTTGACCTAATAGTCATATGTTAAATCCTTTTAACAGAGGTTGCATTCTAATGGAGTGTATGTAAGTCCTTTAACCAGGCTCACTTTTAACAGGGTGATTGAAATCCTTTTATCGGGTCACACTTGACAGTGTGTATTGTAACCTTTGACAGGGTTGGCTTTTAATCGAGCTCACTTCAAAAGAGTGAAAATAATAGTAGCATGTTACAAAGTGGTTTTTCCCATATTGAGTTTCCACTATAAATCCTGTTGTCATACTTGTGTCAATGTTTTGGTTTAAACATTTAAGTGTTTTACAAGTTAGTTACAGAAAGGTAGTGGACTACTGAGTTATATGTTTCTATTATTGAATCAGTGGTGACCGAGTTTGTTTTGGTTTCTTGATCTGATTTAAGTAAAAGTTTTTGAAGTTGTTTTATACGTCAAGACCTGAGAACAACTGATTCACCCCCCTCTCTGTTGTTCTAAATCATATTAATAATTGGTATCAGAGCTGTGTTGCTTATTGGTGTTTATAGAAAGAAAGTTTAAAGGGACTTGAAGCAAATGATCAAGATGTATAAGAAGGAGGTACCAAAGTTGAATAAGGAAAACTTCCCTACATGGAAAAGCTTGATGAAGCTACATCTGGCCGGTATTGATGATTTCGCAAAGTACTATACTGAGAATAACTATGTCTCACCTGATGCACCTTTGACTATCAAGGAAATGAGAGCTAAGCAAGAACACAACCAGGCAATGCTGGAAATTGCATCTGCCCTAAGCTATCTAGAATTTGAAGATGTTAAGGACTGCACAACTACTAAAGATATGTGGGACACTCTTGCAAGGATCTATGGTGGTGATCAATATGTACTGAAAGCTAAAGCTGAGAGTCTTAGAGGTAAGTTTGATGAAATGAGAATGAATGAAGATGAAAACATTGCACAATATTATGGCTAAATAAAAGAAGTTGTAAGTATAGCTGTTTACACTCTTAATTGGGTACAGATCAAGAAAGGTACAAATCTGACACCCTATGAATTATGGTATGGACATGCACCAAGTGTTAAATACTTTAAAATCTTTGGAAGCAAGTGTTACATATTGAAAGACAATAGGAATGGAAAATTTGATACTAAAAGTGATGAAGGCATATTCCTAGGATACTCCACAAAAAGTAAAGCGTATAAGTGTTTGAACTCTAACACTAACAAAATTGTGGAAAGTATGAATGTGAAAATTGATGAGTATGCAGAAAGAAATGAGGCTGATAGTAAAAGAGAACTAGAAGATTACAAATCTTTTGTGTACATTGAGAAAATAGATGAAGTAGGTATCAGACCTACACCTGATGCCGAGTCTCGGGTAAGCAATGCCGAGCAACAGATAGATGATGTTGAGCATCGGGAAAATAGTGCTAAGAGAGAGAACAAGAACATGCCGAGCTACACGATAATGTTGTCGAGGATCAAGAAGAGGTTACCGAGCATTCAGAAGTTGAATTTGACAATCTTGTTGGGGAACCTGATGAAATAGAAGAGAAAAATGATGAACCTATTTTGGCAAAATATGTAAGAAGACATCACAAGCCTGAATAGATAATTGGAGATAAAGATACTAGAGTTCAGACCAGAAGCAAGACCAAGGATCCAACATGCTTACTATGTGAATTTGAACCTAAGACAACTAAAGCGGCATTAGAAAATGAAGAGTGGATACAAGCGATGAATGAAGAGATTGACCAGATTGAGAAAAATGAAACTTGGATTTTCATGCTGAGACTTGCAGATAATAATGTTATTGGAACAAAATGGGTATTTCGAAACAAGTTGAATGAGAAAGGTGAAATCACTAGGAACAAAGCTAGACTAGTATGCAAAGGCTACGCACAAGAAGAAGGAATTGACTATGGAGAGACATTTTCCCCTATAGCTAGATTGGAAGGAGTAAGAACTCTACTTGCATATGCTGCTTATAAAGATTTCAAGGTATATCAAATGGATGTAAAGTCTGCATTTTTAAATGGTATACTAGAAGAAGAAGTTTACATAGAACAACCAGAAGGTTTTATTGTTCCAAATAAAAGACATATGGTATGAAAACTAAACAAAGCTTTATATGGATTGAAACAAGCTCCTAGAGCATGGTAGGAGTGGTTGCATAACTATCTGATACAGATTGGATTTTCAAGGACAAATGACACAAGCAATCTATATATGAAGAATGAAGAGGGAAAAGGTATTTTGTTGGCTAAAATTTTTGTTGATGACATTATTTTTGGTGGACAAGATGCATTGTGTAAAAGTCTCTCACATGAAATGCAAACTAAATTTGAGATGAGTATGTTTGGTGAGATCAAATTCCTTGTTGGTTTATAAGTATATCAGATGAAGAAAGGTATTTTCATTACATAGTCTAAGTATGTTTATGAAATACTAAAAACTTTTGGAATGGAAGATGCTAGACCAATGGGCACTCCTATGGTTACTGGACAAAAGTTATCTAAGAATGATGATGTTGCAGAAGTTAACTAGACCTTGTACAGCTCCATGATTGGAAATTGTAGTATGTTGTACATAGTAGACCTGATATTGCATTAGTTGTTGGGATTGTGGCAAGATTTTCTACCAATCCTAAGGAAACGCACATGATGGCTATAAAGAGAATTATGAGATATTTGAAAGGAACTGCCGACTATGGGCTATACTATAAGAAGAATGGTAAATTTGAACTGATAGTATATACTGATGCTGATTGGGCAGGAAATGTAGATGATAGAAAGAGTACTAGTGGTGGAGCTTTCTTTCTTGGATAGAGCTTAGTTTCCTAGACAAGCAAGAAACAAAATTGCATTTCCTAATCTACTGCTGAAGCCGAGTATGTTGTTGTTGCAGTAAATTGTTCAAATTTGATATGGATAAAATAATTGTTGATAGGCATGAAAGAAGAAATCACTGAACTTGTTGTTATTTTCTGTGACAACACAAGTGCTATCAATATTTCTAAGAATCCAGTGATGCACACAAAGACAAAGCACATAGCAATCAAGTATCATTATTTGAGGGAACTAGTACAAGACAAGGAAATCCGAATGGAGTATGTGAATACAAAAGAACAATTGGTAGACATATTCACTAAAGCTTTACCTAAAGAAGCTCATGAGTACCTAAGAAGTCAATTAGGGGTCCTTCCCCTAATTGAGGTTGCCTAGACAAGCTAGGAGCACTACATCAAATAAGCTATAGCAGAATATTTGACACATTGATGCAGAAGAATGTCACACTTTAGGGTTGTCCTAGAGCTGTGAAGAAGAATAAGCAAAGATAACAAATAAGTCATAAGCAAGATGACAGAGGGAGAAACAATGTGCTAAACAGATATATTTACATCTGTTGGATGTATGTTTTAGTTGTTGCTTTGGCATTTTTGTCAAAGTGGGAGATTGAACTAAAATGATACTATAACACATGAACTAAAGAGTACTAATGATGAACTAAAATGGAAGATAAGGATAGAGGGAGATCCAAATACTTCTTACAGTCACAGAAGTGAGATTTACTGATTCTGAATTAGAATGAAGCTAAGGATATTATAAAATTTTCTCTGATGGATAGATAAGTTTTCGGGATTGGTTGATAATCCATGTGTTATTCAGGTAATTTCATATGGTGTTGCCATCAATGCCAAAGAGGGAGATTGTTGGAAACTGCAATTGAAACAATTGTTGTATTGTCATTGATGTCAAACCTTAATTGGTAAGATTGTTGCTACTTAGGAAAGTACTATATCTATTGAATTGTTGAGGAAGAGTGGAGCAAGGTTGGTAACAATGGCACCTAAGGAAAGGTTGAGTTATCTTGATACTACAAAGTGTACTTGACTATGTTGCACAATGATGAGATAATGTATTGTTTATCTTGGTAAAAGTTGAAGACTAAACTGGTAGGCTTAACCGAGCAAAAATAAAGAAATCATGTTTAAGCTGAGTTATGACAGAGTCGACCGAGTTAGTGGATGCCGAGAAAAATCTAGTGTCGACTGAGTATCAGTAAATTGCCGAGTATCAGTAAATTGCTAAGTATCATTATTTTCCGAGGAAATAGTTTAGTAGTGACCGAGTGTTTTACATGGAGACCGAGTGAATGATCACAGTATTGATCGAGTATCAGCAATTTTATATTTGAAGAGAATTCATTTTGGGGATGACATTGTTTGAATTCTTGGATTATGTAAACCATGTTGACTTTATTTATTGATTGTATGGAAGCATTTAATGCTTTGTAAAATGTTTTATTGTAATTCTTTATGAGACTTGAGATGATTCTAGAAAAGAAAATGAAGAACATGAAGCAGGTAGATTCAATATATCTGACCTAACCCTAAGATCTACGAAGAAGATTAAGCGGCAAAAGAAAAGTTAACCTAACAGAGGGAAATATTAAGGGAACCGAAGCATGAGGTATGAGTATGCATGGGTGAAGAAGATGCTGGAAGAATAGTAAGTTTTATTGACCGCATAAGCGAAAAGGCTGAAGGAAAAGTGTGGTGATTGCTTGAAGGAAAGTTCCGAGCAGATCAAAGATGGAGATGGAAAAGTTTCAAAGTCAGTAAACCAGCATTTGTATACAGAATCAGATCTAATATTTGCAAAGTGAGTTGTATGTTTTTCATATCAATACTACTACTACTTTCTAACCATTGTAACAGTCAAAATCCTTTTAACAGAGGTTGACCTAACAGTCATATGTTAAATCCTTTTAATAGAGGTTACATTCTAATGGAGTGTATGTAAGTCCTTTAACCAGGCTCACTTTTAACAGGGTGATTGAAATCCTTTTACTAGGTCACACTTGACAGTGTGTATTGTAACCTTTGACAGGGTTGGCTTTTAACTGAGCTCACTTCAGAAGAGTGAAAATAATAGTAGCATGTTACAAAGTGGTTTTTCCCATATTGGGTAACTTCCACTATAAATCCTATTGTCATACTTGTGTCAATGTTTTGGTTTAAACATTTAAGTGTTTTACAAGTTAGTTACAGCAAGGTAGTGGACTACCAAGTTATATGTTTCTATTATTGAATCAGTGGTGACCAAGTTTTTTTTGGTTTCTTGATCTGATTTAAGTAAAAGTTTTTGAAGTTGTTTTATACATTAGGACCTGAGAACAATTGATTCACCCCCCCTCTCTATTGTTCTAAACCATATTAACAAAACCTCTGTTTTGTAATTTTGATGGAAGTCAAGCTCATATTTTTAGAAGTTTCTATTCCACAAATATAAAGGTACTTGGAAAGAAAAGTTAGGATCCCAATAAGGGCAGAATTTTATCCCAAAAAGAGACTCTCCATCTCAGTCTGATGTAAAAGAACAATAAAAGGTGATTAACTATAGTCAAGGACTATAAGTATCAAAATAACTGAATTTGAGTTATATTTTATCAAATTTGTAAATAGGAGGGAATGCCCTCTTAAAAATTATGTATCAGTATCTGGACTATGATCCCAGGCATGGCTGGAGGTTTTCTCAACCCCACTCTTTCCTACTAGCATGTGCAGTGAGTGGGGTTTTTTCTGTAACACTTTTATAATTAATAAAATTCTTGGCTTCGGCCTTTTACCAAAAAGTAAAATAAAAATAAAATAAAGTGGATGCAATAACGTAAAGACAATATATACTCATTTACACAATCTCATTTATATATTACAAATCTCAAGGGTTCCTTGATGTAGAATTACATTAATGTAAATTAATCTACTAAGTACAATAACAATACAAATCTTCCACATATTATAACTAAGGAACATCATCTCATAAATCAATACAAAAATATAATTGATACCATAAGGTATACATGATAACCCACATCAAATGCACAAGTCACAGGGTATGTAAATATAATCTGAGTACAAAGTACATATATAATAAAAGAAGAATAAGAACAAATCTCCAAGGATGAACTTGAATAAGGAACAATTGCTACAAGGATCATCCAACACCGGTACATTAATGTCAAAGTCTCAAATGGTAAAAGAATCACTACATCCTAACCTCATGGAAATATGTGGTTCCACTCCCATTGTGCTAAGGAGATAACGTCAGACCCCACTCGAATAAAAATACCAAAATCATTCATAAGGTAGAACTAGGCAAGTGATCATGAAAGCTCTCTATCTCAAAAAGGTATAACTCAACAACAAAGGAAACAAACTAACCTAGAGGCAACCAACACATGTAATAAATCTAAGATGCATATAGGGAAGTGTCATCAAATACATCTAACCCCTGAGTTTTTTCCTAGCAGCCTCTCTAGACCCCAACACTCAAGTGACCATATGTGGTATCAATAACTTATCATATATACAAGGTTATTAACTATGCCAGACACACACCTCGCTAGGTAGAAAGCATCATCTCATCCTCCATCTTAGCCTATACTAGCACTCAAGTATGGGTGAGGTACACTTATCTTATTAATTCATTTTAAACCCCAATTAATGTTTCATATTATCACTTTATTAAGTTACTTATAATAAGTGATCCTGGTAGCCACTTGTGAGCCCTGACGCTTATTGTAAGCCACTCCCATTTATACACCTAGATAACCTACCTTAAGTTCATACAACCATAATAAATCATTCAAATCATAAATCTAGTTCCATGCAACATAAGGAACGTACTCTAGTTCTTAAAACCATGATATCACAAAAGCACTCACAAGGTGACTTCAAAACACAAGCTTAAGATAATAAGATTAGGAAAAGGAATTTGAGCCAATACAACATCACATAGAACAAAAAACATGTAAGTATCAACAAAAAAACACTCCAAAGCCTCTAGTACCATTGCCCTAAAATCCAATGTAGATTTCTCAATTACCACTATAAGCAAGACTTGAAAATACAGTTGCAACCAAGTCATCTCATAAGTCTAAATTATTCAAATCAACTTCTAGGTCTAATTTGACTATTGTTGTATACTCATAAATTTCATGCTTATATTGTACAAGTAAAATATTTACAATGAGAAAAGTGCTATAAAATAATATCCTGCTTTTTTTTTTTGATAAAAATGGTAGAGCCATTATATTTTATTAATACCTGCTTCAGTGAGGCTCCAGGAGGAAAGAAGCAATGAAGAAACTCCCTTCTCAGCCGAAGTACAAATGAACATAGAACCAAAGAGTATACAAAACCATAATAAGACTACCACCCTAAGACTAATATAAACATAATACTATGATTCTACACTTCCTTAGGACATACAAGTGAGAGCAGCATGAAAGCCCAAAAGAGGGTCACCTGATTTTACAAAAACTGAACCCCCATGTCGATCAAATAAACCAATATTAACATAACATGAAAATAATGCTTATATATATGCAACCCCCTAAGAGATCACAAATTTGAAGTGCATTACCCCTCAGCCCAAAAGGGTCCTAATTTATCGTTAAGTTCTCTAATAAGAGAAGCATTGTCCCATGACATAGAGCTGGAGAGAAGATTAACACCTTGGTTAGCAAGCCAATCTGCCAATTTGCTTTCTTCCCTAAAACAATGAGATACTTTAAATTCTTCAAAATGGGAAAGCAGACCCCAAGCTTCCTTAAGAAAGTAATGCAAGTGCCAAGTAAAAACAGCCCTTGTCATAAGGGCAGAGGTAATGATTTGGGAGTCCCCTTCAATATGAATGCAGTGAATGCCACAAGAAATCACCAACTTCAAACCATGGAGAAGAGCTCTAGCTTCTGCAACATTATTGGATCCATCAGGAAATCTAGAGCAGGCTACCTTGATAATCTGAGAGTCTAAATTTCTCAAGATGAAACCACCTCTAGATGCACTTGAGTTGCCTCTAGAGGCCCCATAAAAATTTAGTTTAACAAAATGAGAATCTGGGGGCTCCCATTTCACATCCTTCCTCTTATCCTTTTTAGACTAATTCCCAATCAAAACTCCCTTAAAGGGGATAGAAATAGATGACCAAGAGTTTAAAATACTAGAATCCTAAGAGGAAAAGGAGGAGGAAAGAGATTTCGACCTTGCAACATATGCATTAACCATTTCTGATACTAATTTTTCCACCTCCTAAAAAACTTGAACCGAGGAACAGGATTCTTTCTTGAAAATTCTTTTATTCCTCTCCCACCACAAGCTCCAAGTAGAAATTGCTAGAACAATTCTCCAAATATGAGCAAAGAAAGAATCCTTATAGAGGAGTGGCCATTGATGAAGAAGACTGATTAAATCTACTAGAATAGGTCCCTACCAATTAAGCTTTCCCAAGATCCAATACCATATTTCCTATGCAAATGGACAAGAAATAAATAGGTGATCAAAGTCTTCCAAGTGAGAGTTACATAACACACACATAAATCTGTCTGCAATCCCCAATCTGCAAAGCTGGTCACTAGTGAGGTTCCTCTTCTGGATAGCCAACCAAAGGAAATATCTAGCCTTAGGGAGGACTACTGGGTGCCAGCAGAAATGGTACAAATAAGAGGGGACCCCCACCTTGATAGTAAGGACTTTATAACCAATTTTAACTGAATATCTACCATCTAGGGCTACTGACCAAATTAGTTTGTCACTAGACCCATTAATATGAAGGGGCCGATGATCCAAGATCCTGGATAAGTAATCCAACTAATCTTTAGGAATGTCCAAAGAGGAGAAATCTTTCCAAACTGTTGAAGAACCTTCTGGAGACTGAGATAGAATGAAATAATCTACCACCCTGACCCCCAAATGTTGATGAAACCAAGTTCTATAGTCAATATTAATGCCTAGATAAGAGGAGATAGGAGATAATCCATTCCAGGAGTCATCCCAGAAATTTGTTGAACCCCTAGAATTAACAACCCATGAAAGGTGAGGGAGAATAACCTTTTTGCATTTCAGGACAAAATTCCACATAGCTGAGCCGGAGGGTGGATTCCTAGTTGTAAAAATATAAGTAGGGTCTTCTAAATCCAAATATTTTACTCTAATGATCTTGGCCCATAGGGATGAAGGATTCTCATAATATTTCCAATCTAATTTCACCCCTAAACTCATGTTTCTCTCAACAAGGCTGTGGAGACCAACCCCCCCACAATCTTTAGGGAGACAGATCTTGTCCCATGAAATAAGGGGAACCTTTTCTACCCCATCCATATTACCTTTCCACATAAAACCCTTAAGGCATTTACGAATCTTTTCTAAAAATACCTTGGGAGCCAAAAGAACTGACATGACATAATTCAGAATAGAGGAGAGAACTGATTTCACAAGAAGAATTCTACACACTAGTGATAGCCATCTAGCCTTCTAGGATTCAATTCTTTCCCTAATGGAGAGGAAAATGTGATCCCAAAAAGAGTCTTTACATGACCCTTGAAAGAAAGGGATTTCCATGTAAGCAATTTCAAAGCCCAACACTTTTTTGATAGCTAGCTGGGAGGATTTAGGCAGATGAAAGAAGAAAATCTTGGATTTGGAATGATCAATATTCTAACTCAATAAAGAACAATATTCATCCAAAGTCTTTTTGATCTTAATAGCTTCTTGAACTGACCCCATTGCATATAAGAGAGAATCTTCAACAAACAAAGTATGAGTAGCTGAAATGTCA
This sequence comes from Chamaecyparis obtusa, assembly GCA_027943335.1. Taxonomy (NCBI): domain Eukaryota; kingdom Viridiplantae; phylum Streptophyta; class Pinopsida; order Cupressales; family Cupressaceae; genus Chamaecyparis; species Chamaecyparis obtusa. The sequence goes on along the minus strand of BSBK01000559.1, from coordinate 125,499 downwards.
AAATAATGAAGATTAATACCTGACTAGGAACCCTGTGAGTGTTTATAAGAGATCAATATGCTCAAACCTTCTGCTAGAATTATGAATAAAAAAGGAGATAATGAATCCCCCTATCTAATCCCCTGGGAGGATGAGAAAAAACCACAAGGGGAACCATTAACCAAGACTAAAAATTTGGCCCCCTTGACACAAGACATAATCCATTTGACATGGAAGCCCAACTTACGCATAATTTGACTAAGAAATGACCAGCTGACCCTGTCATATGCTTTCATCATATCTAGTTTAAGAACCATAGATATATGTCCCTAAACCTTTATAGAATGGAGAACCTCATGGGAAATCAATGCCCCTTCAACTATGTCCTTCCCTAGGACAAAACCACCCTTCTAATCAGAGATAATTTTTGGAATAAGCTTACCGAACCTGAGGGAGATAGATTTAGTGATAATCTTGTAAATGGTGTTGCAAAGAGAAATAGGCTTGAAGTCTGCAAAGGTAGAAGGATCTGGCTACTTAGGAATGAACGTAATGAAAGTATTGTTAAAATGTTTAAACATATAAGCATTCTTCCCGGATTCCTCAACTACTTCTAAGATGTCTAGACCCATGAATTCCCAGCACTTCTGAAAGAATAAAGGATTGAGGCCATCAGGGCCAGGAGATTTATCTGCTTCCATAGCAAAAACTAAAGACTTAACTTCTTCCAAGGTAAAAGGCTGCAACAAAAAATAGTTATCCTCCTAAGAGACCAAGTTAGGAATGAAGTGAAGAGAGTTAGGGTGGGGAGAAGGAACTACTCCACCTGCTAGATTTGAAAGAAGATCTTGGAAGAAATGAATAGCTTCAAACTGAATATCTTGCTCCTTATTAAGTATGTTACCTTGAGAATCTTTAATTTGAAAAATGACATTTTTCTTTCGCCTGATTTTAGCTAAAGCATGGAAAAAACTTGTGTTACGATCCCCTTCTCCAAGCCATAAGTCTCTAGATCATTGTCTCCGATAAGATTCTTCCCTCAATAAAACTTCATCCAACCTTGCCTAAAGATCCTTCTGTGTATCATAGACTTGTTGGGAGAGACCATGCTAAAGGACATGAGCATTCCAATTTAAAATGCAAGTTTTTAACTATTAATTAATAATTAACCTTAGCTATAAATATCAATTAATAGAAGAAAATGTTAATTAATATTAAAATTATATTTAATAATCAAATATTAAATGAACTAATATTAAAATTAAAATAAAATTTTATTTAATTAAAAATATTATAATTATATAATTATATGTGTGTGTGTGTGTGTGTATGTATATATGTATGTATGTATGTATTAATAAAACCAAACTTAGGTTTTGGGGGGAACACAAGCCCCACCCTCTACCGCCATCGATAGGCTAGTTGTCATGGGAAGCTTATGTTGCCACGATAGTTAGTTTTCATGATGGTTTATGGCTACCAAGGGGGTAGGGGTAATAACCCCCACCCTCCCCAAATTAAATGTTTTTTTTATATATTTTTATTTCTTTCTTTCTTTTAAAACATTTTCTATTAGATATTTTCTCTAGGACAAAAACAACAAGACCTCATTTTTATTTTTTTCAAAGAATTCGACATACACACACGTGTGTGTGTGTGTGTATGTATACATATATGTATATGTATGTATATGTATATTTATATATATGTACATATATACATACACACACACATATATATCTTATAATAGAATTAATTAAAGAGGGTTCTAAAGATTGACTCCTATCAAGAAGCAAAATCCTATTAGATCTACAAAAGTAATTATACCCATGTGCAAAAATTAAATAAATATTTTAATTTGACTCAATCCCTAAGGTTTTAATAACAATTGCAAACAAACCCTAACTAATTTAATACAAGAGCTTTCTTTAATGCCTTTCGAACAAAATAATATAAGGTATTCATAATACAAGATTTCTTCAAACAAAAGCTTTCAAATCATAAATTTGTGCAAGAAAATAATTCCAAAACAACCATCAACAAAAATTTGGTAGGCACAAAGCAAACAAACTTTTTAAAAGAATCAGATCTATGAGGGTTTCAAACCCTACCTTAAACCACCAATTGACAAAAGCCACGAAGACCAATCCAACAACCATGAAAATTCCAAGCTTTCACAACTTCCTTGAACTCAACCTCAGAGCCAAAACCTGATAACTTGTGTAAAGAATAATAGTCAAAATACTCATAATAAAGGAAACCTATTCAACCTAGGGTTTCTGAGGCTCATGCAAAACCAAAACAAAACACAACCTTAAATTGGGTAAAATTAATTAATTTAATAAATAATTCTTGTTTTTGTCAAATCACTCAACTTTAAATTTACTTTTATTATTTAATTTAATTTAATTGATTGTGTAACTAATTGGATATCAATAGTAACTAATAAGTAATATTCTTTTAGCATATTCTTAATTATGCAATTGATAATTAATTAATTTTATCTTTAATTAAAATTTTAGATGTAATAATTAATTAACTAAAAAGTAATATTCTTTTAACATATTATTAATTATACATTTGATAATTAATTTTATCTTTAATTAAAATTTTAGATTTAATAATTAATTAAATCCTTTATTTTCTCAATTAGATTTTTTAATCAAGTATTTTAATTAATAAATGTATTTAATTAATTTCTATTAATTAAATACCCTCCCATTTAATATTTCTATATATTAAACCACATAATTAATCTCAGTAAATTGCTTAACCATACAACAATCACACTAACCACATGGCCAGCCATTGAATAGAAAAAAAATCAATTGAACCCAATAATACAACAATCATGCTCTAGGAAAAGGCTCATGAATTCACGTCACCTAAATGAATTTGGAGAGGTAATATATCATAAACTTGTCCACTATTTCAAGACAATAAATGGCTTAGGTTGGGATTTGGACATGAATCTTATCTCCCCTCTCTTACCATTGAGACATTGCGATAGGGCACACTCATCCTAACAATTCAGGAAAGTCAATGCTCAGTACCTGTAAACCTACATAAAAGATAACCATGTACACACACACACACATATATATGTATGTATGTATGTATATATATGTATATATATGTATATATATGTATGTATGTATGTATGTATGTAATAATGGTGGTGATCGACTGATCATGTGGATGCCGCAAGCAAGTCACTACAACTTTGTCCCTCAACCATATCAGACACATCAAATAGAAATATAAAACATACACGCCAACCATACACATGCAAGTATGGGGTCAGTAAAACCATAAACATAAATAACAGCAAATCTATCTGAGGATCTAATAAACACATGAAAAGTGGCCTAAAAGAGTCTAGCCAAATAAATTGAAAAGAAAACTATGGGAGGGGTATTACAATGGTGGTTTCATTTGATTCTCCTGTTTGGGGAGTCTCTACTTTGTAATATGCCTTTTGGGGTTGTTCGTTCTATGATCTTTGATGTTTTTAGCTAGGCAGATGTTATACCTGGAAGTAAGGTTTCTCATTTTGGCACTATTCACAGCTTCTCCTGGTGGCTTCATTCATTGTTGGTGCCCTGGTTGTACCAAAGGTTGATCTCAGCACTACTATTTTTGGATGCATTTCATGCTTACATGGGTGATACCCTGTCCCCACCTATGCAATAGTCTATTGTGCTTGGTGTTTAGCGAGATAGGCCTTTGGTTGTTTCTGGATGTTGGTTCCTTTAATGGCCTTAAGAATAAGATTCTCATAGGGACTAGTTTCAGCAGTATTATTAAGGATTATAATGTGTCTACCCCAAGGGCGCTATGTTTTGCGATTCCTACTTCTAATGTTTAAACCAGTGGTCATTCTGGGTACCATGAGTTTGTGGGGATTTTGTTCTCTCTTAATGGATTTGACCCTATTTTGTTTCAGGGTGTTGGGTTGGGCCCGTGAGGGGATCCTTTTTGGTGGTAAGAGACTGTGTTCGAAGGGGGGTAATTTAAAATTTGAGGGTTTGGCAAGAACTAAAATTTCTTTTTATGGGTCTTCTCTATTTGGAGACCATAGTAATGGTCCTCGGACTCTTCATTGTGTTGGAGATCTTTGGAAGGGGAGATTTATTATTGCTCAAGCCAAATTAGGTTTGGTGTTGGTTTAAAGTCCTCTCTATGATTTCTAATGTGAAGGAAGTATTGTGGCATTCTACAAAAGGGGTCTTTATCCTTTTGGTTGATGATGTTGAGAATGCTATTATAGGGCCTTGTGGTTTATTGGGTCCTTCTATGATGATAGTCTTGATGTGTTGGAGTTTAGACATTTGGCCTAGTTGGCAGTCTCGTGTAGCCTATGGATGTATTGGTTATTGTTTTGATGGAAGTGGCTTTCACTTTCAGCCAACAAATAGGCTCATCATCCCATTTGTTGATGAGGATGATTTGGGTTACTGCTCATTTCACAGGGACTATACATTGTATTTCTAGGTTTCTCTTTTGACAAATGGAATTGAAATTCTAGATATTGTTGAGGTTGGGAAGGATGGTATCTGGATCGATGGTTCTTACCATGTTTTTTACCAAGAAGATGATGGCTCTTCAGCCTAGAGATATGGATCAGTTTACAAGCTACTCACAGCCTAAGTCTTTTTCTTGTCTTTATTGTGTTGGATGTGGCTTTCACTTTCAGTTTCTATTTTCTTTGTGTTGGATTGTCTCTCTTTATTTTTTCTTTGTGACCAAGTGACTACTGATAGTTTTCAAGGGCGCACTCTAGTCTTTGTTTTTAGTTAAAGTTGGTAGCTAGTTTGGGGGATTTTCCCAACCCTAAAGTTGATGGTGGTGTGTTTTTAATCTAGATGTGGGCTTGGTATTTTTGGTATGATAAATTTTTCATGGTTCCTATAGAGGTGGAGACTTTTTTAATGAATATTGAGGTGGATGAGTCTCCTATTGAGGTGGAGACTTTCTTCATGAATAAGGAGGTTTTTTATTTCGTATTAGCTCCCTTTAGTGGATGTATTGGTGGATGGTGGTTTAATGGTTTGCACCCTATTTTGTTGGTCTTTCTCTTTATTTCTCCTATTGAGGTGGGCTCCTTGGATATTGAGATGAAAAGGGGTTTTTTAGCCAAAGGGAAAATCTATAGCCAAGGTGTTGTTATTGTTCACTTAAAGACCTTTAACAGCCTTGCTTACACCAAGGAGAATAGGAATGTTTCAACTAATGGATCATTATTTGAATATTATTGGGGTTATTTCATGACCTATTTTATTTGGCCTATTGAGGCCTTGTGATCATCTAAGAGTCTTTCTATAAGGTTTCTCTATTGACTGTGTGCTGCTAGTGGCCTTCTACTGTAAAAACCTGCACATTAGCTTGTGTTGTTGATTTCTTAACAACCCCATGGTTGTGGCTTTGAGAGGATCATCTCCCTTGTTCTTTGTAGTTGAATTAATAAAAAAACAATATTGATCATGCATAAAATTGATGTTCACTAGCTAGTCTAGTTGCACAACTGAATGGTTATTGTTTATAAGGGACAACGCCCTTGTATTGTTGCTTTTTAATTCAAAAACATTGATGCACCAAATAACCTAATAGTTTAAGAACATATTTATTAGATCATAAATAAATAAAAACTAAAAAATCCTTTTCAATTTTGAATGTGTTCTTGATCAATTAATATTAATCACATTTGATAGTTTATAGTAGTTGATAAGCTAGAGTGACACTGTTTGGATTTTCATTTGTTGTATGACATGATAATTACTAAGTTTACTTGTATCCCTTATGATTATGATGGATTTTATAGGTTCACACATTATAAATATTACATTTCTTACTTATTGGTGATCATGTTGGTATGTATGTGGGTGTGTATGTATGTATGTATGTATGTATGTATGCATGCATGTATGTATGTATGCACATTCATGTATGTATGTATGTATGCACATGCATTTATGTATAATTAATCACAAATCAAGTCTTATTATTTTTAGCATAGACTTATTACCTAAGATTGGTGTATTACCATAATATTTTTGTAATTAGGATGATTAAGAAGAAGTTGATTAGTGAGATAGTTTTCTTACCAAAAATTAACATTCATACCATTTAACATCTTCCATTTGAGACATAAAAAGAGCAGGTTGAAAGTTATGAGGATATTGTTCCAAATACATGAGTCTTTTGGGAAGCCTAGTTCAAAAAGAACATTGCAGAACCTAGCCTAATTGAGATATTTGGTGTACATAATGGTGCTCTAGTATTTTTTTATTCATAGTGAAGTTCAAATTGATCTTCGAGAAGAAAGATTTATTTAAGATATGTATTTTCCTTATTCCAAGACTACCATGGTTTTTAGTCATTTAGACTTTGTCGGGCAATTAATCAAAGCCATTATTTTCCTTTTCTAGGTTCTAGGCCAAAGGAAATTGTTAGGAATAGTCCCAAGAGATAACTAAGAGGGGGGGTGAATTGGCTATCTATAAGTTTCAATTCTTTATCCAATTAAGTATACTTAAACATAAAGCATAAACACAATGAAAGAAAACTTGAACACAACACCAATATTTTGGTTATGAGGAAACCTAATTAGGTAAAAACCCCAGTGGGAATTGACACCCACTAATAATCTACACTAGTGTATTATGATCCTTGTTAGAAGATCCTTAACCCTATCAGGAGTTGTCTTTACAATGCATTTAGTACAGTGACCTAATCAAGGGTCAGACCCTATTAGGATTCTTTTACAATTAACCCTGTTAGGGGTGAGGACGCACCATCTAAGAGCACACTACTCAAAGGTGTGAAGGCTACAACCTTCTAAATAACAGATACACACTATATCTAGATCTTGGTGAACTACGCTTTGACCTTCTGTCTAGATCAGTTCCAATGTATAGCACAAACTTTTTACTTGGTCACATAGACCTTTTACCAATGGCTCAACACTTCACACACTCTACTCTGCTCCGTACAATCAACTAGAACCATACCTTAGCAATCAAAAATGACTGCCTATAAATATCTTTCCTCTAAATGATATACTCAATTCAGCCTATTAGAGCCACCTTGAAATTTCATTAGAGAAACCATAACATACTCCAATAATAATTATGTTGGCTCTACTAAGCACACATCACAAACTGGGACCTTGTCAAAATCAATAAGTGTAGATGCACGCTACACATTGTCGGCTCTGCCAAACTAACTAAAACTTCCTCCTCAAGATGAATTACATCATGTGCTCTTAACCAAAAATTTTTAACTCTTCTCCAATCATTAATCCAAGGGAACATACTATAATGATAGGCGCAACTCTTGTACCAACATAATCTCTGTCGGCTCTTCTGAATAAACATAGGAAACTATAACTAGTGAATAGTGACTGCATAACTTCACTTCTACTAATCACTAGACTCTGCATCCATGAAGGTAATATCACTAACATGTCTCCATCACATATCCAAATGTGAAAGGCTCCATGATGACTATACGAACATTCACTCACAGAACATTGTCTGTAACTCTATCAGGAACATTGCTGACACAAGCTGCTATATAACTGTCTATACTCAATATCAACCTTTGCATCCATGATATCATGTTGATAACATGTTCATGCTACATATACTAAAATCTCACTACATTATTCTTTCACACATGATGCTTACCTTATGTTGTCATCAATGACAAACATACAGTTAGCACTAGCTTGCTGGAAAATCTCTAACAATCTCCCCCTTTGGCATTGATGGCAACATATGGAATGAAAAACACCACTAGCCCAAATGAACATTTTTTTTATAAAATTCTCCATTTCCTCATCAAAAACTCCCACAAGGATGAATCCTCCATCTGCTGCAATATTCTTCAATATTCTCTATTTCCTCAACTGAACTGCTTACATGACTGAATACTACTCCCCCTTAGTATATTACTCCTTTACTTTTGATTTTCATGAATATATATTACTCCCCCTTTGACATCAATGGAACAAGGCACCAATCATATTAAGCATCGGTACTACTCCTGAAGTAAAGTAGTCAACCATCCATCAGTCCCTCAGGACTAATGCTCTTTCTTCTTTCTTCTAAGAAAAATCAAGGAAGGGAATTACTCCCAACTTCTCCCTGAGATACTCAAAAGTATCCTTTGGCAAAGGCTTTGTGAATATGTCTTCCAACTAATATTTATTACTCACATAGTCCAACTTGACCTCTTTCTTTTCCACTTTCTCTCTTAGGAAGTGATACTTAATCTCTATGTGCTTTGTCTTTGCATGCATCACAAGGTTCTTTGACATGTTGATAGTGCTAGTTCTATCACAATGAATAACAATAGGATAATCAATTTTAATTCCAAAATCCTTTATCATTTGCTGGATCCAAACAATTGTAGAATAATTCAGAGCTGCTGCAACACACTTTGTTTTCATTGTTGACTGAGAAATGCAATTTTGTTTCTTGCTTGTCCAAGTGACAAGTTTGTCACCAAAAAACACTACTCCACTTGATGTACTCTTTCTATCATCAACGTATCCTACCCAATCAGCATTTTTATAAACATGAAGCTCAACATTCTCTGAGTTAGGATACCATAGACCATAATCTATAGTGCCTTGCAAATATTTGAATATTCTTTTTACTTCCATGAGGTGACTTTGTTTAGGCTCTACTACAAATCTTCCAACAATACCAACTGCATTGGCAATGTCTAGTCTAGTTTGAGTAAGATAAATGAGTTTACCAATCATAGATTTATACAAAGTTTTATCTACTACTGGAGAATCATCTTCTTTTATAAGCTTGCATCCTATTATAATAGGTGTACCCATTGGCTTGCAATCATCCATCTTAAATGTCTTCAAGATTTCTTTCACATATTTAGACAGGTTTATGAAAATACTTTTCTCTATTTGTTGTAAATTCAATTCGAAAAAGTATTTGATAGGTCCAATCATGCTCATCTCAAACTAGCTCTGCATCTCCTTAGCAAATTCTGCACTAAGTTTGTCATTACCGCCAAAGATAATGTCATCAACAAATATAGCTACAAGTAGTAGTCCTTATGATGTCTCTCTTATGAATAGATTACAATTTGCTGCTCCTTTCTTGAATCTAATCTTTGTTAGATATCCATCAAGTCTCTCATACCATGCTCTAGGGGCTTGCTTAAGTCCATAAATGGCTTTCTTCAATCTGCATACCATATCAGGTTTATCTGATAAGGTGAATCCTTCTGGCTGCTCAATGTATACTTCTTCCTTTAGTTCTCCATTCAAGAATGCTAACTTAACATCCATCTAATAAACTTTGAAGTTTTTGAATGTTGCATAGGCTAAAAACAACTTAATGGATTCTAATATGCTCACTGGTGCAAAAGTGTCTGAATAATCAATACCTTCTCTTTGCACATATTCCTTACATGCTAACCTTGCTTTATTCCTTACTACTATACCATCTTCATTCATCTTGTTTCTGAATATCCACTTTGTTCCAATTACATTCTTATCACTAGGTCTTGGGACCAATTCCCAAGTATCATTCTTGATAATCTGATCTGGTTCTTCTTTCATAGCATCATGCCAATCTGAATCATTGCATGCATCTTCAACACTTAAAGGTTCTTGATCTGAGATAGTAAACATACCACCTCATTGCTTGCAAAACTCTTTGCTTTTGATCTTGTTGTGACTTTTCTGCTCTGATCTCCAATGATGTCATCCTTAGAATGGTATCTAGATGTAAACTTTGGAACTTTAGGTGATACTGTCTCATCTTCCTTTGGAGTTTCTTCTTCACTTGTCTCAGGGTCATTCAATAACACATCAATACTGTCAAACATTTCTTCAACAACTATCTCACTAGTGGTAGGTATGGATTTTTCTTTAATCATAGGTGAATAATCATGATATCTTTCTTGAACCATAAACTTTTCACCTATCTTAACATGGGCACTTTCAATGATCTTCTTCAATCTTAAATTAAAACATCTATAAGCTTTTCTTTTAGTAGAGTAACCAAGGAAAATACCTTCATCACTTCTAGCATCAAACTTGCCTATTGTTTCATCCCTCTTAATGTAGCACTTGCTTCCAAAGATTCTGAAGTATTTCACTGTGGGAACATTACCAAACCATAGCTCATAAGGTGTCTTGTCTATGCCAGGTCTCAATTGCATTCTATTAATGGTATAGAGTGTTGTATTGACTGCATCTCTCCAATAGGTGTGTGCAACTTTTCCTTCAATCATGATGGTGCACACTGTATCAAGGATAATCCTATTTCTTCTCTCTGTAATTCCATTCTACTGAGGGGTTCTAGGTGCACTCAACTATCTCTTTATGCCACGTTCTTCACAGTACTCATAGAGTCTATTAGAGGTGAATTATCCTCCTCTATCTGATCTTAGACACTTTATCTTTAGTCCAAATTCATTCTCAACCTTCGCCTTGAATATTTTGAACTTCTCAAATGCTTCTGACTTATATTTCAAGAATGCAACCCACATCATTCTAGTATAATCATCAACAAACAAAATGAAATACCTTTCACCATAGTATGATCTTGTTTGAGTTGGTCCACATAGGTCTGTATGAATCAAAACCAACTTGTTCTTTGTTGAATTATGCTTGCTCTTGAATGAATTCATCACATGCTTTCCTATTACACATTCCCTATAAATAGTATCAATTGGCTTTGCTATGCTAGGTAGGTCTCTAACTACCTTCACATTACTTATCTTTACTATGTTATCAAAATTGATATGACATAGTCTTTTATGCCATAGCCAACTGTCATCAACTTTAGCAACAAAACTACTTGCCTCTGAGTTAAGTTGAAACACATTACCTTTAGTCTTTTAACCTGATGCAATCATAACACCATCTTTGTTGTTAATGATGCACTTATTGTCTTTGAAATCCAACTGATAACCTTTTTCAAGTAACTGCCCAACACTAAGAAGGTTATGTTTCAAACCATCTACATAAAGAACATTATCAGTGTTGTTATTTCCATCCAATGTGATAGCTCCTCTACCAATGATAGGTTTAGGAGTGTTATCTCCAAATCTAACCATGCCACCATTGTATTTGTCTAGATGAACAAATCTATCTTTATCACCTATCATGTGATGTGAGCAACCACTATCTATGATCCAATTTTTCCTTATGTCTGCTTGTGAAATCAATGCTAGCTTTTGTTCCTTTTTCTCATCTTCATGATGCATCTCATCATTCATTTTCTCTATAATAGCAATGAGTCCAATCTCATCTTTAGCTGAATCATCATCTGATACTCCATCTTCAGCATAGTAGCATTCCTTTGTATACTTAGGCTTGTAGTTATTCTTGAACTTCTTGACTCTTGTAGGACACTTGGATGCAAAGTGACCAACCTTATTACATGAAAAGCATTTGAATGGCAAATGACCTTCATATTTTCCTTTTCCTTTCTTTTCTCTTTTAGTAATCACAGCAATGAAATCATCTAGTGCTTTCTCTTCATCATCATCATCAAAATTACCAGAAGTGTTTACAGATTTCTTACCATGGACCGAAGCTCTGAAAGTTGTCTCACTTTTAGGTTCTATCTTCAAACTTGATATCTCAAAAGCAGCAATCTTGTTGATTAAGGTTTCTCTTTTGAATTTTTCTAAAAATTTCATAGTCTCATCAAGGATGTTTATCTTGTTCTCATATTCTGGTGTCAATGTAGTCATCAGTTTATCCATGATGTCTTCTTCTAAAATTTATCCACCATTATTTCTAATTCTAGCAATTGCTTCATTAATCCTTTGATTGTAGGCTCTTATGTTCTCCTCAAGTAGCATCTCCAATGTATTGTACTTTTTCTTCCATGTTTTTCTGCATGCATTCTTTTCTTTTTTATCTCCTTCAAACATGTCTTTTAGGTGCTTCCATATCTTGTAGGTTGTGTCCACTTTCTTTATCTTTGAAAACTCACTATCAGATAGGGCGCTGATAAGGGCTTCTTTGGCTATTGCATTCTGATGGAATAGTTCCTTATGCTTGTCAATAGCATCATCCTTTGCAAGATCTTCTAAAGAAGGGATCTTAACTTCTTTGACAGCCACTGCAAAAACTTCAAAAGCAATGCATTGCAAATGTGTCATCATCTTGTTCTTCCAGTCAAGATAATTCTCTCCATCAAACTTAGGACTCTCTTTCCTGAAGTATGACATCCGATCAACCTCAAGTTGTTAAACATTCTCTCCGAGGCACTTGGCTCTAATATCAATTATTAGGAATAGTCCCAAGAGATAACTGAGAGGGGGGGGTGAATCAGTTACCTAAAAGTTTCAATTCTTTATCCAATTAAGTATACTTAAACATAAAGCATAAACACAATGAAAGAACACTTGAACACAACACTAATATTTTGGTTTACAGGGAAACCCAATTAGGTAAAAACCCCAGTGGGAATTGACACCCACTAATAATCTGCACTAGTGTATTATGATACTTGTTAGAAGATCCTTAAACCTATTAGGACTTGTCTTTATAATGCATTTAGTATAGTGACCTGGTCAAGGGTCGGACCCTATTAGGAGTCTTTTACAATTAACCCTGTTAGGGGTGAGGACTCACTGTTTGAGAGTACACTACTCAAAGGGGTGAAGGCTACAACCTTCTGAATAACAGATACACACTATATCTAGATCTTGGTGAACTACGCTTTGACCTGCTATCTAGATTAGTTCCAATGTATAGTACAAACTCTTTACTTGGTCACATAGACCTTCTATTGATGGCTCAACACTTTGCACACTCTACTCTGCTCTATACAATCAACTAGAACCATACCTTAGCAATCACAAATGACTGCCTATAAATATCTAAGTTCTTCTACATGATATAGTCAAGTCATCCTATTAGAGCCACCTTGAAATTACATTAGAGAAACCATAACATAATCCAATAATAATTATGTCGGCTCTACTAAGAACACATCACAAACTGGGACCTGTCCAAATCAATAAGTGTAGACGCACGCTACACATTGTCGGCTCTGCCAAACTAACTAAAATATCCTCCTCAAGATGAATTACATCATGCGCTCTTAACCAAACATTTTTAACTCTTCTCCAATCATTAATCCAAGGTCACATACCATAATGATAGGCACAACTCATGTACCAACATAATCTCTATCGGCTCTTTTGAATAAACATAGGAAACTGTAATTAGTGAATAGCGACTACATAACTTCACTTCTACTAATCATCAGACTCTATGTCCATGAAGTTAATATCACTAACATGCCTCCGTCACATATCCAAATGCACAAGGCTCCATGATGATTGTACAAACATTCACTCATAGAACACTGTTTATAACTCTGTCAGGAACACTGCTGACACAAGTTGCTATATAACTGTATGTACTCAATATCAACCTTTGTGTCCATGATATCATGTTGATAACATGTTCATGCTGTATGCACCCAAAAATGGTCGCCTAGACTTTGGGCCCCATTTATTCAATTTATCAATCCTGAATCATTTTTATCAATAATCAATATTTTCAACATTATCAATTTCTTGATCAAATCTTAATTTTGATCATATATTGAATTTTTATCCTATGGGCTAACCATTTATCCTAAGTCTTTATTTGATTAAAAGGAATATTTCCTCCCCTTTCAATTAAATAAAAAGCCCCCACTTTCCTCTTATCCTAAGTTGCACAAATAAAACATTATTCCTATTTTATAAAAAGGGAAAAAGCACTTTTGTCTCACATGAGGCTCAAAAGTCAACACTTCACTCTCATTGGAGGATACTTGTGCACATGGATTGCTCCTCTTTCAAGCTCCACCGCTGATTAAGATCTTTTGCCTCTTAATCTCCATGGTCCATTCCTTTGCATTTCTTATAAAAGGAGAGCTCTTTCCTTCATTTGCATATCCATATTTTATGCTATTGTTATGCTGCAGGTTTTGGAGCTCTTTGAAGACATCCTTGCATCCAAGCTTTGAAGACATTGTTGTTGCATTTCATTTAGTTTGCTTTCATAGTTGCATAATCATGACATTCTTAGTATAGATTTTCTTTATGCAATAGATTAATCTCACATAGCTTAATTAGGAGGGATTGTAAGACTTGTACTTTCCTTCATAGTTTAGTTTGCACTTTCCTTTCATAGATTAGATTTCTTTTCAAGCATTGCATTATTATCATTTAGCTTAGCTTGCACATTCATACTAGTTGCATTTGCATTTCATTTCTATTTAGATTCTTGGAGATATTGGCATTGTTGCCCTTGTCTTCACTTGAATCTCTCATTGTATGGTTGACTAGCAAGGTCACTTTCTTGTAGCTCTAGCTGAGAGAAAAACTCATAGTCCCTTGCAACTCTATGCATAGAGAGCTATGAGCCGCTTTGTGAGGCCTCACTCTTGAGCAACCTTGCATGTAATGGTTCATAGAAGTGCATATTTTAGTGTGTACATTTCTGGTGCCCACCGTGGGGCAGAGTAGATAGCTTTGTCCTTTTATTTGATGCATTTTTGGTCATTTTCGGATTAATTTTTGGAAAAATCTGCGTCTCTGGTTTTCTATCTCAGATTATCGCGCGACACTTCTCAGAAATATTGCGCGATATACTTCCTGTCTTGGTGTGATACTTCGCTCGGAAAAAGTATCGCACGCATATATTAAATTCTATCACCTGGCATCGTGCGAAGTATCGCCTGGCATCGTGCGAAGTATCGTTCGACTGGGGAAGTATCGCCCGACTATAGGAAACTGTATCGCGCGATACTGTTGAAGACTGAGAAACATCGCCTGGTCTGGCAGAGACTTGCGCTTTCAGTTTTTTTGTCCGAATTTGACTATTTTAGTTTGCTATTTTGTTTTACTTTGTTTAAATAGGTCTAACCTGCATTTTTTAGCTTGAATCCATTAGATTATTGCACATTTACATTTGGATTTTGATTTTGCTAACATTGTGGGCCTAACAAGTTGTGTTTGTAGGTGCTTTCCTTTGCTTAAAAATTGCTAAAAACGCATGTCAAAGAGGGCTACTAACAGTTTTTGCAGGGCTGCCCAAGCATAAAAACAAAAAAAAAAAATCTTGCTTGTTTATTTGCTTTCCTTTCAAGTGTGGCATTCACTAATTGTATTAGGAATCTTAATACCTTGTGAAAGGGATCTTGAGGTGGTAGGAGAAGTATGCTCTTCACCTTTAGGTGAATCAGAAAATCTTGACCCATCTTAAGGTTTTGGAAACAAGGGGGTAATTGATCTCTTTGCTTAGTGTGTTTGGGAAAGATTCTTGAGATAGGGGAGTATGCTCTTCACCCTTGTGGTGAATCAAAAACCTTGAACCTCAAGATTTGATCTATTTTTGTTTAGTTTAGGAATTCTTTAGCGGGCCTGCTCTTGAGCAATCAAGAGGAACGACTCAAGTGGGGACAACCTTGTCATCATTTTCCTTGGTGGCAAGTGATTCCAACTCACTATAATCTCAAGGCTATCAAGGACACCAAAAACCTTGATAGACATAACACTTGTCTTCGTTTGATGTGAGTAGCTCATGGGATTGCGACCATGGGGAAAACATTGAACAAGAATGCTTAAGGTACTCTTGAGGCCGCGAGGTCCTAGTCCTTTATGAGGAGCAAGAGGGGTGTTGTGAACGGAAATCCTTATTAAGAACCATTAGATAGAAGCCACTTTATTTTAGCCACTTATCTTCTTAGTGCAAGGATTGATCCAAGTGGTTTACCCGGATCACCTTAAGATACTCACCATATGTGCCCCTTTGGTTGTGTTGTTTGACACTTCCATGACAAAGCCAATATCTCTTGTGGGCAACCACTTGGTGTGAGGCAAGGGGGCATCAAGTTGTGGGCTAAGTTGGTAAGTATTGAGCCTTGTCTTGTAGGAAGGTATTGCTTGAAGTGTTCTCGAATGTGCTAAACCAGTGTAAACGTTCTTACATACAAACGATCGGTAGCATTCATAGGGTGCTTTTTCAATTTTGATATCACAAGTGCTTGTCTTGGCAAGGTTGCTTTTGCCCTTGTTTCAAGTGTTTGAAGACATGTTTGATCCTTTACTGTTTGCAAACCTGTCCAAATGCTGTTGAATTTGTGACTGAAACCAAAAACATCAACCCTCAGACTGAAAATTTTGACCAAACAGACCCAAAAATGCAAATTTCACACAATTCTGGTCAAGAGTTGAATAATTCTGCAACAGTATCGCACCCTGTAAGGTGAAGTATCGTGCGATACTTCGCTCATGCTAGAAATATCACTCCCTTTGAAGAGAAATATCGTGCGATAGTTCGCCCCTGACGGACTATCGCCCGAGCTGCCTGAAGTGTATCGCCCGCAAGTGTTAAGAAGTATCGCCTGGCTTAGGGTGAAGTATCGCACGGGTGTAGGTTTATCACCCCAGTAGCCTGGAGTATATCGCCTGGTTCATTTTTGTCGTGCTTAAATTTTGGTCAGTTTCAGTTGCTGTCAATTAGGCCAGGTCTTAGAACAGGCTTCTCACCCTGACGTTTGAGATCTGTCTTGACTCCAAATCTCTGGTTCTTAGTTCTCTGGGATAGCATCATTTGATTTACAAAGTCACTTTGGAATAATTGTCAAGTTAGAAAGCCATTCTTGGTGCCAAGGTTCATCTTTAAAATTGTTAGCTATATTCTGGGAAAATTTTAGTTCTCTTATTGTCCAAATCGCTTTCATTTTCAATTATCTTTTGGCCTAGTCCAACCTCCTGATTCAAAAGTGCAAGGGTAGTCACCCTTTGATTTGAAGCACCTCTTTGACAGTGTTGGTAAAGCCCCCTTTCTTTCTTTTTTTTTCTCATCTCTCTTTGGACAATAGAGGATTTCGATTATCCTAGTTTGGTGTTGACACTTTGAAAGGTCACCTTATCATTGAGAATATCTCTCTTTCATGTTAGTTACGACAAGGTACCAAGTTAATCAAGGGAAGCGACCCCCTGTTACCTTTAGCCAGTTACCACCTATCAAGACCCGTCGACAACCTAAGGGAAAAGGACCCCTTTTTGACCAATCTCCTAAGAGTGAATCTGAGGTTTGTTTCAATCCGGGAGCTAACCCTAGTGAAGTGAGCACCTCTTTCATACCACTTTCATCAAGTATGGACATGAGTTACACTTTCACCCGACAACAAAGAGAAGCCATGAATCAAACTCTCGAGGATATCTTTCAACGACACAAAAGAGAGTATGGTGGTTCTTCTCATGCCAGTCCACCCGGGTCACCTCCTAACAACGCGAGGTATTTTGATGCTCATCAACGAGCTGAAAGACAGCATAAGTCAGCCCACTCAGATTCAGGGTCACAACACGAAGACCAGAACAACGAATCTAGTGATCACCATATCAACGCAGCTAATGCAATAAGGCATTCAAGACAAACCTCCCCACTTAAGGACACTTCTCGATATGCAAATACAAGATTGAGAAGCATTGAGAGAGAGAAGCAAGCCTACTTAGATGAACAGGCTACAAAAAAGGAAAAATTCCGACAACTAGAGGAAGAGGAACGTGCATTGTTGGATATACAGAAAAGAGTCGCCCAAGAAGAAGAAGATAGACTCTATGCACAACAACTCCAAAGTTGATTTAACAGGAAGGGAGCCAATAGTGGGATCAACTCGCCCCCATCTACCCCTTCCCCTAGCCCTCGAAGAAGATCAAAGACACCCTCACGATCCCCAAGTCCTAGAGGAAGAAGGACTTCAAGATATGACCATCATAGGAGACAATCGTCTCATAGACATTCAAAGCAACCCTCCCAACGAGCACATCATGGCTCACAACATGGAGGTAGTTATGCTAAATCTGATCATATGGACTTCATGACTATGCAACAAGAACCATCCTTTCAAGCCTATGTGGAGCAATACGTGGAACAAAACAAAGACCAATTTTTAGAAAGTCTTATCAACAAAGGCGCTAAAGTTCCATATAACTTTGATGTTCACCAAAAAATCAAGAAACAGAATCCTTCAACTGATGAGTTAATCTTACAAATGCAAAAGGATATAGACAGAATGAAGGCTCCCAAGAGTACATTTCATTTGGACTCCATATGTCCTAATCCCATTGACAAAAGTGTGGTGATGGTAGAATTTCCTAAGAAAGTTGAATTCCCAACATACGACAAATATGATGGCACGGGTGACCCTCACGACCATGTTCGACAATTCTACATAATGAGCTTTTCCTTTCACCACGAAGACTCCTACTTGCTGAGATTATTCCCAAGGAGTTTAAAAGGTCAAGCCATGGAGTGGTTCACCAACCTTTCCCCTCTAGTAAGGACATTTAGAGAACTTGTCCAAAGATTTGTGCAACATTTTGCTTACAATTTATCTAGGTCGGTCACCATGCTTGATTTGTGTAAACTTAAGCAAAATCAAGGGGAATCTTTTGTCACCTTTTTGCAATGATGGAGGCGATTGTGTTCGAAATACCCAAGGACAATCCCTGAAGAAGAGAGAATTGATATCATTGTGAACAATCTAATACCAAAACTCAAATATGAAGTCAAGAAAATCCCATTTAATTCCTTTGATACTATGATAGAGGTGGCATGTCGCATTGAGGATGTCCTAAAAGAACAAGAAATTTTGGCTAAACCAACAAATAACAACAATAGCCAAAATAACAATACTAATGGTAACAAGGACAAAAAGAACTCTTATTGGAACAAAAACAAACAAGTCGTCAACGACGGAGTTGTTGATTCATCCCAGATCAAAAATGAAGGAGTTCTTAATCTCTCTCATGCAGTCCAAGCTATGAAGTTGCAAACATCGTCAACGCAACAAGACAAACCTCAGTATCAAAAGAGATCTAAAACGGAGAAAAGACAATTCACTAAATTGGGAGAATCATATGCAGATGTTTTTAAGACACTAGTTGCTCATAATCTGGCGCACCCACAGGATCCTACAAAACATCGAATACCAGATCCTTTACCTCATTGGTGGGATGCTAAGGCTTTTTGCATTTTCCATAATGGGATTGGACACGACATAGAAAATTGTTTTAAACTCAAGCATCTTGTCCAAGACCTTATTGAGAAAGAACAATTACAAGTGGATGGGTTAACTACTAATGCAGACCATAAAGCCTTTAAAGAGCCCTTGCCTAAATATGAAAAAGGAGAGAATTCTAGCAGTAAGAATGGCAAGGCGGCTATTAACTATACATACACACATGCTGATAATGTGATTAACATGCTTGAAGTGGCTGACGATAATATCAACATGGTGAGAAAGAAAGATCCTCATGGACATAATGTGGACTCAGTTCCTATGACTAATGAAAGACCCGCTGTGGTGATAAGAGGTCCTCACTCACAAGGAATGCCCCAGTCCCTCAATGCGGTCACTAGGGGTCAGGCCCAAACACCCATTATCATCAAAGGTCCTAGCACTAGCAAGTCTAAACAGCCCGTGTCCAAAGGTGCTCCTCCAAAATCTGTCGTTGGTCCTGATTCCAATTATAACCTTATTGACCAACTACAACGTACACCCGCTCAGATATCCATTTTTGAGCTTTTAGAATTATCTCCTAAGCACAAGCGCATCCTCGAAGATGCTCTGCGAGCAGCCAATGTCCCTAATAACTTAGATATCGACCAATTCCAAAACATGGTCAACCATTTGGCTAGCCCTCATTTCCTCACCTTCTCAGAAGAAGATGACAAATCCATTAGTCACCCACATAATTTGGCCTTACACATCGAGGTCATGATTCATAAAACCCGTGTTAGGCGTGTACTGATAGATGGGGGTGCGGGGCTCAATATTTGTACTCTGAGTTTGCTGCTAGCTCTAGGGTATTCCGAGAACGTCATTGACACAAAGAAAAGAATCACAATCAAAGCATATGACGAAGCAGAAAGAAGTTCTAAGGGATTGGCTGTTTTGCCTATTCGTATTGGTCCTGTAGAAAGAGACATATTATTCCAAATTGTTGATGTTGGACCTCTCGCCTACAACATTTTGCTAGGTAGGCCATGGATTCATGAAATGCAGGCAGTCCCATCGACATATCACCAGTGTGTTAAGTTCCCCCATAATGGTGTAGAAATTTGCATCCCGGGAGACAGTGCTCTATCAGTTAATAACATTTCCGTGGGATCACATGTACCTCTGAATAGAGAAGCTGACAGTCCTAGTAGTTCACTTGAACAATGCAAGCAGAAATTCAAGACCATGGACCTTGGGATGGGAGATTATACGATTGATTCTTTTACAAAAATGCCAATCTCTCCTAGGTCTTATGGGAGACCCTCCCCAAATGTGAAGCCTTCATCATCAGCAATGACGTTATTTGGGAAATTTGTTGAGTCTTTGGTCCCCATTCAAGAAGAGAAAGAGGAAGTTGCTGTAAGGAACTGGATATATCACGAAGAGAAATACAAACATAATGAGAATTTTGCTCCTTCACCTGAAACTTATGGGAAAGGATATACACTGGTTAAAAATATGGGATATCCGGGATTTGGTCCCCTTAGTCATAGGCTGGACGCTAAAGCTGAGCCTCTTGATCATGCTCTTTTTGGACGCAAAAATAAGTCCACGATCGGCTTAGGTTTTGAAAATAAGAAGGAGAAAGGTATCCATGTCCCAGCTGCAACGGACAGTGACAATGATGCAGATTATACGCCCGATCTCTCCAACCAACACGATCTGTCTGATGATTGGGTGCCCTCAACGAATCTCCTTTGGGGAGATTCCACAGATTTGATGCTTAATAGTCCTACTATCCCAGCTGCGATGGATAGTGATTGTGTGACTTCTAGATCGACAAAGGAAAGTGTTACTGTCCTAGCTGCGACGGATAGTACCAATACTAGCACTAGAGAGGGGGAAAACCTTCCTAACCTTGAGGCTTCTACATCACGAGGCCTAAATGATGACTCAGAGACAGACTCCCATGAATATGAATGGGATTCACTTTCAGATGCAACAATTGATCTAGACGTGGATATTATCCATGCCTATAGTACCCAACCCGATGCAACTAACGATCCTGGTGTCAGACTAGAGGATTGCCCTCCTCAAATCGCCTTAGTAGACGACGCTTCGTTTGATAGGATGAGCCCCAATTCAGGTATCTTAGGAGAAGACTTGATGAGCTCCGATTATATGGTCACCAGAGATGACACCTTTCACATTCACAACGTCGAACCTACCATTGACTTGCCCCTTGTTCACTTTGACCTAATTGACTGGCCCCAGCGCCACCACGAGCCCACATTCCTCACATTTCACAACGATTACAAAATTGCTTGCTATCTGAATGCTCTCGAACCCGTGGCTTCTTCCACCAGTGAACCAACAACCAGCATGACGGAGCCTGATATTAAGTACCTCAGTCTCAAAACAAAAGAGAAAAAGAAAAATAGGTCTGATGGCGAAAACCACTTTGTGGCGGTGTCAGAACCAAAAATAGTAAAAAGAAATGATGCATCCAAAGGTGAAAACCTCTTTGAGGCACCTAAGGATGGGGTACTTAATAACTTGCCGAGTTATTTCCAGGATAGATCATCAATCTTGATTGAACCAACAAAACCGGTCAATCTAAACACAGAAGAAAATCCTCAGATAGTCCATCTTGCTCAGTCTTTATCAGAGGAAGAGACCAAGGCATATGTACAGTTTTTACAGAAAAAGAAAATTAATTTTGCATGGACCTACTCAGACATGCCAGGGCTTGACACAAATCTCATAATGCATCACTTATCTACAGCTCCAGGAGTCAAGCCAATAAAACAGAGACTAAGAAAAATGCATCCACATATAGCTCTACTTGTCAAAGGAGAATTAGAAAAGCTTTTGAAAGCTAGATTTATTAGAGCCATCGATTATGCAGAATGGATCTCAAACATAGTACCGGTCTCTAAACATGATGGGTCCATTCGTGTCTTCATAGATTTTAGAGATCTAAACAAAGCCTGCCCAAAGGATGACTTTCCACTTCCAAACATTGACATGATAGTGGACATGACGGCGGTCTATGACATATATTCCCTAATGGATGGTTTCTCGGGGTATAATCAAATCAAAATAGCTCCTGAAGACCAAGAGAAAACAGCATTCACATGTGCATGGGGAACCTACTGTTGGAACGTCATGCCATTCGGGTTAAAGAATGCAGGAGAAACCTACCAAAGAGCTATGACAACTATCTTTCATGATATGATGCACAAAAATATGGAAGATTATGTGGATGATACCCTGGCAAAATCAAGAAAAAGGGACACACACCTCAATGATCTGGAAGTAATTCTAGATCGTATGGAACAATTTCAACTCAGATTGAATCCAAAGAAGTGCGCATTTGGCGTCACCTCAGGCAAACTTTTAGGATTCATAATATCAGCAAAAGGTATCGAGGTTGATCCCGAAAAAGTCCAAGCAATCCTAGATATGCCACCTCCTCGAAATATCAGCCAAATGAGAAGTCTTCAAGGACGTCTTCAATCAATTAGGAGGTTTATTTCTCAGCTTGCAGATAGAGCGCAACCCTTCAACAAGACATTGCATAAGGGTGCTTCTTGTGTTTGGAACGAAGATTGTCAAAAGAGCCTAGATCAGATCAAACAATACTTGGCTAATCCTCCGATCTTAATGCCTCCTATTCCAGGGAAACCATTGATCCTATATATCTCAGCTACAGACACTTCCCTGGGGGCATTATTGGCTCAAACAGATGATACTGGGAAAGAACGGGCCATCTACTATATCAGTCGTACTCTAGTCTCTTATGAGATCAATTACAATAATATTGAGAAGTCTTGTCTCGCGGTGGTGTTTGCTTCTCAAAAGTTGCGCCACTACATGCTTGCTCATACCATACACTTGGTTGCCAAAATTGATCCCCTTAAATATTTGCTTGGTAAGGCTGCCCTGACGGGTAGGCTTGCTAAATGGATGATGGTCCTCACTGAATTTGACATAGAGTACGTTGAAAGGAAGGCAATAAAAGGGCAAGCTATTGCTGACCAATTAGCTGATTTTCCAATCCAGGATAGTATGCCAGTCCAAGTGGAATTCCCAGATGAACACATCTTATATACCACTACTCGCACTTGGACAATGTTCTTTGATGGCTCCCGCATGCAAAATGGATCAGGTGCTGGAGTGTTATTTGTTTCTCCACATGGGTACAACATTCTGAAGTCTTATAAACTATTATTCCCATGTACCAATAATATTGCAGAATATGAAGCTTTAACTAATGGCTTGAAAATGGCTATAGAATGGAATATCACAGAATTACATGTCTTTGGGGATTCTCAGCTAATCATCAACCAAGTCAATGAAGAGTATCAAACCAAGGATGACAAATTGATACCCTATAAAAAGATGGTTGATTCTTTGAAATGCTATTTCACCTTTGTGACGTTTCAACAAATCCCTAGGACAGAGAACAAAGCTGCAGACGCCATGGCCACATTAGCTTCACTTCTTCAGTTGGAGACACATGAATCTAGATTTGAATTCCTGGTGGAAGAGCTACACCATCCCATCTTTGACTCATCTAAAAGCCGTGTCATTTGTGCCATTATCACACATGAGTCTTCCCGATATGGTGCTCTCTATTCATATCTTCGTGATGGCATCATCCCTGATACATTCACCCGCTTCGAACGCCGAAACCTCATCCGTAATGCCTCTCGCCACACCCTCATCTCTGGTGACTTATATAGAAGGGGTTTAGATGGGACACTCCTTAGGTGCTTGGAAAAGGAGGAATCCAACCAAGCGTTAGCTGACATCCACGAGGGCATTTTTGGTGGGCATTCTAATGGTCTTGCCATGGCCCGAAGGTTGCTTAGGGCGGGATATTATTGGCCCACAATGCAGATGGATGCAATCACCTTTGCTAAGTCATGTGAAAAATGTCAGAAACACGGCAACCTGATTCATGCTCCGGGTAGGGAGCTGATTCCTTCTATTTCTCATTGGCCATTTCAGCGCTGGGCCTTTGATTTGGTTGGGCAGATTCATCCCAACTCATCAGGTGGACACAAGTTCATTATTACTGCCACTGACTACTTCACAAAATGGGTGGAGGCCGTACCACTTTCTGTTGCTTCAGGAAGGACCATTTCTTTGTTCATCTTGAATCATATCATTTGCCGATTTGGAGTGCCTTCTGAGATCATTACTGACAATGGAGGTCAATTTAAGAATAAGGACCTAAAGCACCTATGCAAAAAGTTTAAAATCAAACAACATTGGTCATCTATCTACTTTCCACAAGGAAATGGACAGGCAGAAGCTTCTAACAAAACCATTCTTAAGATTCTTCATAGAACAGTATACAAGAATGGTAGGGATTGGCACTTACAAATCAATCCAGCACTATGGGCTTACCGAACCAGCATTCGTACACCTACAGGAGCCACTCCTTTCTCTCTCACCTATGGCGCTGAAGCAATATTGCCTTTAGAAGTCAAGATACCATCCCTCAGAGTCTCACTCAAAGGTTTGATTACAGATGAGGATTACCGCGCTATGAGGTTGCAGGAACTAAAACTTCTAGATGAGAAGCGTAAGGCTTCCTTTGATCATATGAGAGTGTATCAGAAGCGTATGTCCAGGGCATTCAACAAGAAGGTTCGCCCTAGAGAATTTCAAATAAGTGATCTTGTTTTACGAGAAAACCCTAAGAACCAACAAAACAAAGAGCAAAAGGGCAAGTTTGAACCTAACTGGCTTGGACCATATGTCATCACAGCTGCTTTTGGTACTGGTGCGTATTTACTGTCAGATCTTGATGGAGAACAGCTCCCTGATCCTATCAACATTATGCACCTTAAGAAGTTCTACCCTTGATGCCCGTTCTGTCTGGGGGCATCCTTTGTACATATTTATGGATCCTAAAAAAAAAAATACCAAAAAAATTCATATATGATGCTGAAAAAATCCTAAAAAGCATAAAATGTCCTGAAAAAATACAAAAAAATCAAAAAAAAAATTCAAAAAAAAAATATATATATATATACATATATATATATAAAAAAAAAATAGAAAAAGTGCCTTGGTGAAAACCTAGCAATAGGCGCCTTGGTAGCAAAAATCCAAAAAATTGAAAAAATGAAAAAAGAATCCAAGTGGTGAAAACCTGGAAACAGGTGCTACTTGAGGCTTTTGCACCCCTATTTGTTAGCATGCGTACTTGACACTTAGCCACCTTCCATCATGCCTTGACCTTATTTGGCCTAGTCTGGAATTGGTCTTTGTCTTTGTCTAGGGGGCATAACTGTTCGCATAGGTCCTTTTGGTGCATTTGTCTCTTGGGGCATTTCACAACAAGTGTTTTTCAACACCACCCCAAACAGTGTTTTTTAACACTACCCTTGCGTCGAGTGTTTCTTAACACTTATCAGATGTCTTACCCAATAGTCTAAAGCATGATGTGATATTTCTCACTAAGCAGATATGATACTCAGAATTTGACTCTATGACCAACACACACACACTTAAACAATCAACTCGCTGACGATATGATGACTTTATTTTTCTTTGTGTGCTGTCTATAAGGATTTCTTTGATGAGTGGTCTCTCCCTGAGAAGTTTTCGATGATGCATTGCTAGAAGACTGAGGGAAGGAAACCATGTTTTCTTTCTTTATCTGCTTGTGGGTATATTTTGTTGGTCCCAACTGTCATGAGCATTTATGCTGGTCCTACTTGACACTATGGATTGACAAGGTATTATCCTTGACTATTTTGCGAGTGCATGCTTTTAGCTATCCTGACCCTCATGTGTCTTGATACAAGCATAATCTCGCCATATCAAACTTAGGTGATCTCACTACATTAGTCATCTTGACCTATATGTCTTTGATGCCTAGGTGAGATTCCCACATCTCTATCTGATAAAGATCATATTCATATCCACATAGTTACGCTAGTGTGCATTATATGATCTTACGACGCTACCAATAACGCTTGATGATGATAATTAGATGTCTATAAGCGTTGTGACCTTGCAAGTCAACCACTTTCATAGTAGCTTGCATTTTTAGGTTCATGTTAGTCTAGTCCTGCATCTTGCACATGGAGAGAGCTCTCCTTTTCATCCTACATGGACCTGTTAGTCAACTACGCTCACCTTCTCTTCTTCTTGATCATGTCTTTCGCTCCTTGTCTTTTTCATCTCGAACCTGTTTCTGTTCATCACAAGGGGTTAATAACATCATCATATCCATATCAAAAACCATCATTTTCAAAAACATAATTCCACATCATACATATGAGAATTAAACATACAACTATGAGAGAGAACATACATAAGCACATACATAAGCATTTTGAGCAAAATGACAAGACAATATACATAAACTGATACATCCATCACAAGTGAGACAAATACACATGATACATCGAACATCTAGTAATCTCATAAATCAATAAATGTCATGATATACAATATGAGATCCCAAAATCTGGATCAAAAGTCTCAACATATGTCCAAACATCTAAAACCTAACCCTAAGACTCGCTACCACCCTCGTGAGGAACTCGTGGTGGTGGAGGAGGCATGGCTCTCCTATCGAGTACCACGTCTGATACCTCTGCTTGCTGAGAGTATGATGGTGCTCTCTCACCCTCTGGGACGGCCTGCAGATATAACCCGTGATAGTAAGCAGCTCTCGCTGACTCCCGTCGGAGCTCCAATGCCTCGGCCTGTGCCATCACCTCACGGCGTGCTATCTCTGCTCTGAGATCAGCTATCTATTGATCCCGCTCTGCCCTCAGATCCAGGAGCTGCTGATCTCTCACAGCTATAGTGGTCCGCAGCTACTGTATCTCGGTCTCCTGAACCTGTATCTGGGCTCTCAGGTCCTCTCCCCCCGCAGGCTGCTCCTGATGTACCTCTGCCTGCCAGCGAACTGGTCTCGCCTCCTCCTCAGGAGTGGCTGATCTCTATCCCCGTGACCGTTTCCAGCCACCTGATCCTGACCCCTCTCCTCTCTCCATCCTCCTCCCTCTCCCCCTCCCGCCATCTCCGCCATCTCCACCATCTCCCCCCTCTCCTCCGTCCCCTCCGTCTCCTCCCTCTCCCCCCAGCGCTAGCACCTGAACATTTGGTACTGTAAATCAAGGGAATGGTACCCTCCGCCGCTCTGCTCTGTAGGCTCCATCAGCCCCTGCATCTGCCACATCTGGGAAATAATCCCAAGGCTCACCCTTGATAGCTGTTGTCTCTGTAACAGCTTGCTGATAATCCAACATAGGTAACCACCCATGTCCCTCCTCATCCCTGGCTCTGGCATAAGTAGTAGTCTCTGTCGAGACTCGCTGCTGCCTCCCAAACTGCCGCCATACCCGAGTGATGCAGAATCTCTCTACGATCTCTGCATATCGACCTACCAGTGGCCGACTGCACAGCATATAACTCAGCTCATCTGCAGCATCCCCCCAAACCTCAACCTCCCTGTATGGCCTCCATGTGAATGAGGCTATCTCGTCCAGAATCCGCCGATAATAGGTCACATCCCCTGAATGGGCATGTGATATAAACCCGATGTACATATAAATAAAGGGGTACCTCCTCTCCCTCGGCTGAACCCTGGGGCGCACCACAGCAATGTGCTCCCATGCCCATACCTGTGCCAGGATGGCACCACATGCCCATGTCCGACCGTCCCTGTAGACGATCTCATGCAGCTCATGATACATCTCTGCTAGGATCGCAGGCCCCCATGCCATCCGTCGGGGCCTGCCTACCAAGTCTACTAGTAGTCTGCCCCATCCGAGCGGGAATCCCTTCTGACTGCGATCAGTCATCAGGATCTGTGAAATAATCGATGCCACAATACATGGCACCGGATAATCTCGGCCAAAGTCATCAAGCAGTCGCTCCCAGCTGACATGCCTGTCTAGGATGGTCACGTCCTGAAACATCTCCTGAATCAATCGACGCCCCTCAGTGACGTCCTGATCATAGTATACCTGTGGCAACACATAAATCATGTTAGTTTTCATCTTTTGGAAACATTACATTTTACATGACTATCTTAAAAACATTATTATACTTACAGGCTCTCCGTGGCATGGAACTCGAAGGATCCTATAGACATCCTCCAGTGTGATGGATGCCTCGCCTGTAGGAAGGTGAAAGGTGTTGTGCTCGCTGTGCCATCTCTCGGCCAGCGCAGTCAACAACCCATGATCTGCTTTGATATACGGATACCTCAACAGATACCAGAATCCCATAGCCCTGATATCGGCATTGCCCGGATCATCCAGATCTCGGACACACCGCAACCCAGTCACCTTCGGCGCTCTGATGATGAGCGCCGGAAAAACCTCCTGCAAGCCAAAACCAAACCCGTTGTTAGTACATATCATGATGGATGTCCAAAAAAAACTCAGTATAAAACATCTTAAAAACGTAACATTGTCTAGACCCATGTCATTTTTGCTCAAAAATGCATTAAATATCAAATTTTTCAACTGGGCGATATTCTTTTTTGGAGAAGTATCGTGCGATACTTCTCCCTATAGTGGGGCGATAAACCTTATGTCGAGCGATACTTCGCCCAGTATCGTGCAATCTTTCGCCCAGTATCGTGCGATACTGGTGTCTAAAGCGTGCGATACTTTTGGGGCGCGCGAAGTATCGCGCGATACTTCTCCCCAAAGCGCGCGATACTTCTAAAGTATCGCGCGATATTTCGCCCAATAAAAATTTTTGAAATTTAAAATTTGAAAAAAAATGTGCTAAAAGAAGCTATTAAAAGCTATAAATGACCAAAAAGCTCGAGTTTTTCGAAAACATACCGGGGCAGGATAGTGTGGTGGCCGGTTGTGCAACCGGGCGCGCTCGAATCGATGCCTGTGGACGGGAACTCCTGCTTGCTAAGCCATTTTCTCTCTCTAAAGCTCTGAAATTCTCAAATCACTAAAAGACAAATGATTTTTGAAAATGACATTTTGACCCCTTTTATAGCATTTTGACTTTTTGACCTAATTTTCAAAACACCTCGAAATTGCGTGAAAATTGCACCCTTAGCTAATTTCGACGTCCTGGATCCATTTTCGGACTCGAAATCGAAATCCGAGATCATCTTCATAGTCAAAATCGTGTTTCAAATTCTTTCCCCCCTTCTGTGCAGTTGGCTGATCTTTTGAGGCCTAATCTTTTAATCTTTGCTGGGGCATCGTCATTCCTTCCTTTTCATGTCTTCCAAACTTCTAGTCTTTCATTCATAGCCATTTCATTCCCTCATTTCTCATGTTTGACTGTATCTTTTTAGTCAGGCTGGGGCATGTTTTCATTGCCTAATGGTTAACCTATTGACCCTTACCTTCGATTATGATTTCATTCTGATTTGATCAAATCTTTATCGATTTGTTGTCTCTCCTCTACCTGATTTTGATTTCGATTCCGAGGGGGCAGTACCTATGGGATTCTCATCCCCAATCGCTTGATTCTCTTGATTCAGACATCTTTTGTGAGCTTTTGCTCAAAATTTGAGATTCTTATCTCCCATTTTTAGACTTGATTATTGCCTAGCAGCGACGGTGATAGTTTTATCTAAAGCTTGATTTGCACCTAGTAGCGACGGTGTTGGTCTAAGCTTTTATTTATGTTTGTCCAAATGTGATCCCGAATCGACCTCATATCTGAGTTGTTTTGTGATCCCAAATCGATCTCACATTTCAACTTCATTCTTTGACTGCATGTGTTCCCAAATCGATCACACATTAGTCAAAGAGGGGAAAATGTATGCACCCAAAAATGGTCGCCTAGACTTTGGGCCCCATTTATTCAATTTATCAATCCTGAATCATTTTTATCAATAATCAATATTTTCAACATTATCAATTTCTTGATCAAATCTTAATTTCGATCATATATTGGATTTTTATCCTATGGGCTAACCATTTATCCTAAGTCTTTATTTGATTAAAAGGAATATTTCCTCCCCTTTCAATTAAATAAAAAGCCCCCACTTTCCTCTTATCCTAAGTTGCACAAATAAAACATTATTCCTATTTTATAAAAAGGGAAAAAGCACTTTTGTCTCACATGAGGCTCAAAAGTCAACACTTCACTCTCATTGGAGGATACTTGTGCACATGGATTGCTCCTCTTTCAAGCTCCACCGCTGATTAAGATCTTTTGCCTCTTAATCTCCATGGTCCATTCCTTTGCATTTCTTATAAAAGGAGAGCTCTCTCCTTCATTTGCATATCCATATTTTATGTTATTGTTATGCTGCAGGTTTTGGAGCTCTTTGAAGACATCCTTGCATCCAAGCTTTGAAGACATTGTTGTTGCATTTCATTTAGTTTGCTTTCATAGTTGCATAATCATGACATTCTTAGTATAGATTTTCTTTATGCAATAGATTAATCTCACATAGCTTAATTAGGAGGGATTGTAAGACTTGTACTTTCCTTCATAGTTTAGTTTGCACTTTCCTTTCATAGATTAGATTTCTTTTCAAGCATTGCATTGTTATCATTTAGCTTAGCTTGCACATTCATACTAGTTGCATTTGCATTTCATTTCCATTTAGATTCTTGGAGATATTGGCATTGTTGCCCTTGTCTTCACTTGAATCTCTCATTGTATGGTTGACTAGCAAGGTCACTTTCTTGTAGCTCTAGCTGAGAGCAAAACTCATAGTCCCTTGCAACTCCATGCATAGAGAGCTATGAGCCGCTTTGTGAGGCCTCACTCTTGAGCAACCTTGCATGTAATGGTTCATAGAAGTGCATATTTTAGTGTGTACACATGCTACATATACTGAAAGCTCACTGCATGAGTCTTCCACGCATTCTACTTACCATATGTTGTCATCAATGACAAACATATAGTCAGTACTAGCTTGCTAAAAAATCTCCAACAGAAATTCCTCTATATTTTTTTGTTTTTTAGTCATTTAAATAGGAATTTTGAAGAGAGAATAAATAAATAGGTATACCATTAAGAGATATAACAAGGAGTTGAAATTTAAACACACATGGCTCAATAGTTTACCCTTCCAAATATCCATTTTTTCCTTCAAATGTTTACTGATAGTGTTCTAGGAGGGGAGACTTTTTTATGTTGAGTGGGAAACCCAAGTAGATAAAATGTAGATCAATATATTAGAAACTCAAAAAACTGTAGATTTTCCTCTATAAGGCAAGATTGATATTGAAGAATAAAATCTTAGTTTTCATGCATTTTCCATAGACAACAACATGGTCAGACAAATTTTCCATTTTTTTTGTCTTTTACCACCAATGCAAAACCAAAGAGGGTGGTATCATCCATGAACTATTATATAAGGATGAAGGGTGGAGGCATCTTTGGTTTCTTTGAGGATTCTTGAGTCAATAATTCGTATGATATTTCATCCAAGCACCTTGGATAGTTCATAAAAAAAGGTAAGGAGATAAAGTGTCCCCCTATCTGATTCCACGTAGGTCTAAACAACCCCCTATAGATCTTGTTCACAATAAAAAAAAGTACTTAATGGTGGTTATAAATTATCTTATAAGGAAAATAGAGTATTCTTGAAAGCCCAATCTCCTTAAAACAACAAGAAATCCCAAGTAACTCTATCATAGGAATTTTTTAATAAAGGGTGAAGAAAAAGGATTTGCAATAGATGGAGAAGTAAGGATAATAGAGCTAGAAGGTTATATGGAAATCCAATGGAGAAAGAAGAGAACAATATTTTATGGAAAAAGTAAATGAAGAAAAGCAACATGTAGTTATAAGGAAATTTGATAGATGAACTTGAAGAATTGAATAGTGCAACAAAAAGAAAAGAAAATAAAGATGGAAAAATAGAAGTATACAAGGCAAAATTTGAGAATTGTGAGTCTAATTTGTTGGAGATGATCTGAGTGTAATAAATGATAGAAAGAAAGAAGAGAATAGAAACATGAAGAGATTCAATTTCTATATAGATTTGAGTTAGGATGTTGTAGATTTAGTTGTTGTTGAAGAGCATGACTTGGTTGAGGAAAAGATTGAAAGAAGAGAAAAGTTATTGAGGAATGAACACTTGAAGAAAATGAAGATGTGGTAGAAAAAATTGTGAAAGAGACTATTGTAACAGTTGAGTGTGCAAAAGTAAGTTATAATTTTTCTAAAATCTTTGATGAAGGAATGAAAGAGAATTTTTTTATTACAAAATCAAATAAATAATTCATACAAGTAGAAAGAAAATGACATTATATAGATACAAATTTGTGTGTAGATAGTTCACATTTGCATATAGTTGTATAAGGTGTTGCAAGTGAGACATGGTGGAGGTGGTCAATCTTTGGTGGGTCAAAACCCATAAAAGAGGAGAGAAGTGGAGAGAGTATTAGAACTGATGAGGCCAGGTTACGATAGAACTGATTCCACATTGAGAGAGAAGAGGAGTGATTAGATTTGTGGAAGAAAGGTGATGGTTTATTTGGAAAAATGTTGGAAGAAGTGGAAGAAAAGATGAAAGAGGAATGGTGCTAAAAATAAAATTAGAGTATTCTACAAATAGTTTTCAATTTGGAAGAGTAGTCCTACTACTCAAATCCACATTTGTGAGCTATGCACACAAATTTCCTACCTAGTGTGTTTGGTGTAGGAGAAACCAAAGAAAATTCAAATAGACAACAATAGCTAATAATGCACTCAAGCAAGTAGGACTTGATTTAGATTTGAAGAGACAAAAAATAAAGAGCTTGGAAAATTGAAGAGAACTTAGTGTGTCTATAATGCAAGTGAATGTACCTTAATACTTTCCCAAGAAAAATGGCATGGTCAAAAGGAAGAGAAGCCATTGAGACAAGCAATGATTACCTCTTGGCAACTTAAGGAGGCACAAAAGGGAGACACTTTATCTCTATATTTAGACTGGAACATTAAAATTTTAAAAAAATTTAAAAACTTCTAAAGTGGCATAGAGAAATAATAAGGGGACACAAAGAGATAAAAATAAAGAAATTAAAAAGAGGAAAGAATTCACAGTTTAAGTTGTATATGAAAGAAATAATGAAAATTAATAAGAAGTTAGAAACAGTAGGTGAAGAGACAAAAGACTACACGTGTTAAAATAAAAAGGATAGGCATGGGAAATAAGTCTTCGTAGTGAGAACTAGTAAATAGATGAAGCATGGAAATAGGAAATTCCATATATCATATTTAAACTATAAATTAAAATTGAAAATTTTAAAAGAAACCTAAAAAACTATCATGTGAAAAATAGTGTAGGGGATAGATAAGGGGTCAGCTCCAAACAGAGGAAGGGAATGACATTCAAAGAAAAATTACACACAAATGAACAAAGCAAAAAACATGCCAAAATATAAATTGTTGATAGAAGTATAAAAATATGAAATGGGCATTCTACAATGTTGTGGTCATGAAAGAAGAAACTTGCAATAGTTGGAAAGGAAAATGGTATATTCCATAGAAGCAAAGTAATGAAAGCGTAAAGAATTACTAAGGAAAGAATAAGATATAATGAAGTAAAGGATAGATCGAAAGTGTGTGGTTTTAGCAGAGAGGAACCAAAGAAGAATAAGTAGATGAATTTAATTGAGCAAAGCTAAGAAACAACAATAGAGTGGGTGTAGGAGAGGAATTGCACATGTGGGCAAAGAAAAAAAAGATGTATTGTTGCAAATTTGAGTTTTGCAGTAGGGTGTGTGATCTCTAAAATTATCTATGAGAAAAAGTTTCTCCCAAATGTAGATATGATTCATTTTATAAATTTTTATAGTTTATAAATTGATTTATTTTGGTTTAAAATTGTAAGTGTTTATGTAATGAGAGGTTGAATGGAAAATATGTTTTCTTCTCATATGAGTTAATGGATGGGGAATTGCGCTTATTTTAAATTGTGTCTCCATCAATTAGCCTTGTCAATTGCTAGTGTTTGGCATTTGCAAGATTCAAAACCTTCTAGGCACTAGTACAATATGTAGATGTCCAAATTTTCTTTTTGAATGGTCATTTTTAGTATTTTCCCATCCACTAGCTTCCTAGGATGGTGGTAACTACTCAAGATTTATATAAATAGCTTACTATATCCTTCATCTTCCATCTTATTCCTTATTTTGAGTTCAATATCTCTCACACATTTATTCTTGCAATCTCTACGACTTAAGTCAGCTACAACACTCTCTACAAATTCCTACAACACTTGATTGACCATTATTTCCTCTATGTGAGTACACTAACATTCTTACTACAATATTTTTTAAGTTATTATAGCATTTCACAATATCTATGTCACCTTTGGCTCCATCAAGCTTCTAGAGGTGAAATCATTCTTGTTCTCAAGTTGCTATCATCTTCTCTACCTTATTTTTATTTTAGCATCTTTTGTGTAGTCCTTGTGGGACATTCGAATAACATCGCCTTATTTCTATTTCACTCATTTTTAATATGGTATTTATTATCATTTCTCTTTTAATTCCTAGACACACTTAAGACACAATATTTTACCATTGTATACATCTTTGCAAGCTATGGAGTTCAAAAGATTCAAGAATGGATTGACCATTTTTTGAAATCTCCATAGCAATACCAAAACGTGTTTCTTCTTATCTTACTACTTTCTCAAGGATCAACTTGCACAGTGGCATGAGAAGGAAAATAGAGCAATATGATAGCCCCTAAGCAAGTGTCCTCTATCTTTAGGTGTCAAGTTCCTTAATCTTTGATATTTTTATTTTTGAATTTAGTTTGTCAATTTTATATGTTAAATTAGCATTTTCTTTTCCACCTCTAATATTATAGCTAGCGAGCTCCATCTTTTGGTGTTAGGTTCCCTACTCTTTCCTATTTGTGTTTTTGAATTCAGCTTGCCCATTTTATATGTTAAATTCAATTAAATTAACATAATCTTTTTCACCTCTATTATAGCTAATGAGCTCCATGTTTTGGTGTCAAGTTGCTTACTCTTTGCTACTTGTATTTTGGAATTTTCTTTGTTACTTTGTTCTTAAAATTCAAGTAAATAAGCATTGACTTTTCCATTTCTATGGATGTGGGAGATGTATAAAAGAATATTGTAACAAATTATTATCCAATAAGATTTATATTTTGGTGTTAAGTTCCTTATTCTTTGATATTTACATTTTTCAATTTAGTTTGTTAATTTTAGTCTTTCCCATTTCCATCAATGTAATAGAAAAAATTCAAAAATATCATATTTTCTTCATTAAAAAGACTTTTATCAAAATATTTTCTTCATACAAATAATATATTATTTGTATCTTTGTAATTCTCATTTTATTTTTTCATGTATAATGATTCCAACCCAAAACTTTTAAACCATTTACCAAGATTCAAGAATCCTACAAAAGAACCCTTTGGTTCTTGGAAAAACTTTCTACGAAAAGGTGGTCTCTAGGAGCTTTGATGTTAACAAGGAAAATTTAAATAAGGTCCCCATTTGGGTAGACGACTCTGTGGTTTCCATTAGAATATTGGAACAAAGAGATCTTTTGAAGTATTGTTAATACTCTTGGTCTATTTTTAGCTATTGTTATGAAATATATGAAGTATTTTAGTTTTATCAGATTTTGCGTATTTGTTAATATAGATAATATGTTGTGAGTTTGGTTGAATCTTCTTTTAAAAGTAGAATTCAGGTGAATCAAGTTTTAATCCGTCTTCCCAACTCTTAATAGATTTGGATTCAAACATACATGATTGCTGGTTTGGTTGTTTCTCTACTACCATTTTGTTGGTCTCTGGATAACCTTCCTAATTTACTGATTGTGTTGTAGATGACTTCTAAAGCTCTTTCAAAAACACCCTTCCAATTTATCACTCTAATCAAAAACATTTATTTTAATTAAAAAGATAAAAGTGACCAACATCCTTAGTGGAGGGGAATTTTTTGATAATTTTTATATGTATTCAAATTTTACCTACCATGTTCCCTGGATAAACTACTACTATACTGTCGTTATGGATCAGCCATGATTATTTCTTTTTTGTCATACTAGACCATCAACCAGTTCTTTTTCGTCTTACTGGATCATCAATGTCAGTTATATTCTCTGATTGACTCTGCTTTGCATGTGCAAGCACGATAATATTTTTGGAAATTGTAACTGCTAATTGCTTTAATCTTATTTTTAGGATACTTTCAGAAGCCGGGACTGATTACAGAGGAGCCAGTTTAAGAATGGCTACTTTGTTTTTGTCTGGAACATATTCCCATCTTCAAATCCAACATTACTCACGTGAAGGTACGCAGAAACAACAACAGAAAATAAACATTACTTTATATAAATTTGAGTTTGCCAATTGTAGATATTATGGCATTCAAGAAATCGATTGTACATGATTTTGGATTTCCAACTACGAACGTTTATATTATAAGAATTTTAATTTGTTCCGCTTCATTAAAGCCCAATTGTATCACAGGTTTTCATTTGTTCAGCTTCATTGAAGTCACTGTTATTCTGCTCATCTTTCAAATTCAAGGTTCTCTCAACTGATAAAGAGAGGAACTCACTATTTCGAAATCTCTTCTTAATATGATGCTCTTTGCGTCAATCTACTAAAATTAAAGGGCGTCTGCTAAGATTCAGACAGAATGTACTAAAGAAAAAAAAAAAAAGTAAAACTTTTTTTTTCAGATTTGTAAAAATACAGTGATTTTTTTGCAAATTTTTTGTAGTTTTGGACCATAAAATGTGCAGATCATTAAGAACAAAAGTTACAAATTTCACAAAAATCTGTTGTGTTTTCCCTTTTTTGAAATTTAATTAAGGGTACATTTTGTCAGGAGCCAGCAGCCTCTAAGAGCCAAAATGAGCATTAACTTATGCCAATTCACCAATTCAGAATCTGGAATTGACTGAATGCATATTTTGAACCAAAATTAGCATTAACTTATGCCAATTCACCAATTCAGAATCTGGAATTGACTGAATGCATATTTTGAACCAAAATTAGAATTAACTTATGCCAATTCACCAATTCCCATTTTCCTATTCCAGATTAATTCCAACATCCAAACGAACCCTAAATTAAAAGTAGGGTTTAAAAAAAAAAATGATAATTATGACTTTTAGTTTAAAATGATTACATCTTGATAGCAATCCTCACCCCAAATTTGTCTAAATTAAAGGTGGGGATTTTTTTTAAAATGATATTATGACTTCAGACTGTATTTTGTTTAAAATGATTACATCTGGATAGCAATTCTCAGCCCAATTTTTTGCTGAACAACCATGCATGCAGCTTTTTTCAGAATATGGTTATTGTTTTTTGATAAAAGAAAAATTTTATAAAGAAGTTTTTAGAGTGACCTGATCCTCCAATGTGGTGAATCTGTTACGTTAAACTATGAAGTATTTGAAATAAAATTTGTTCTTTCTTCACTTTCCTTTGCACGATATCGAAAGTATCCGTTAGCTGTTGGGTTTATTTTTCTGTTGGCTTCTGCATTTGTGTTATCCACAAAATTTAGGCAGCGGCTATGCAGTCACGAAAATTGTTAACTATATTAAAGGGAGACACTTAGTTTTTTTTTCAAAAGTTTGTAAAAATCTATATAAAAAAAATGATTTTCATGGCTGGATAGCTACTACATAAGGTTTATCATGTTTGAATTATGTTCTTATGATGATAAATGGTACAATTTTGTAAAAGATGTTAATGAGCTTATTCAATATGTTGTACAATCTATTTAAAGAAATGTAATGTTATTTATTAAAAATAGTTTTAACAAAATCTTAAAAAATTATATTATTGTAGTAGACTTCTTTTACAGATGTTTATTACAGTCTATTATGAATTTGTAGATTAGGGTTTTCAAGATAGAAATCCAATTTATATAGCTTGAAATTCATTCCATACAGCTTGAAGTGCATGTACAATTATAATTCAGTATAATATTTTCTAACAAGAAAATTTGAACTACTTTAATTTGTAATGATTTCGAAGTAGTACACTTAAGATTTTTATTACAACAATCTTAATTGTGATTATATATCAACTAAATGATTATGGATATGGTTTTGGTAATTCCATGACTATTAATCTTAGATCTTTTTTTTCTAGCGAACAGATGTTGCAACTAGCATGTGTCTTGTAGTAGTTAATTTTTCTATTATACATAATTGGAATCTTTCTTGCATTCTAAATTATGATGCTAACATATGAAAAAATAATCAAAGCATATTTTTAATAGTGAAAAATGTATCCAAAATTTTCATCCAATTAAAAATGTCATTACAAATTGACATGATGACAAATGATACGATCTTGAATAAAATTAGAGAGAATATGTTTCCATGAATGAAGTGTCTTATTCAAAGAAAGGAATACTATGTATCATATATATTATTGATGCCCTTTCAACTCTATAAGTGCACCATCATAAAGCATAATGCACATCTAGCCTTTAAATCTAGAAATTTGGATTGTTCTAACCATATGGAAATAAATTGTTCCTAAGAATGAAACATGT
This sequence comes from Chamaecyparis obtusa, assembly GCA_027943335.1. Taxonomy (NCBI): domain Eukaryota; kingdom Viridiplantae; phylum Streptophyta; class Pinopsida; order Cupressales; family Cupressaceae; genus Chamaecyparis; species Chamaecyparis obtusa. Next base: position 87,030 of record BSBK01000559.1, on the reverse strand, counting down.
ATAACTATTTATAAATATAAACATATTTTTAGTAGTTAGTTCTTAGTATGGTACTATAGCATGACTCTATATTATAAATTTTTTTAAACATATTTTTAGTAGTTAGTTCTTAGTATGGTACTATAGCATGACTCTATATTATAATTTTTTTTACTAATTTATTTGTTCAAAGTCTAATAAGTATGTTAGGTATAAAGTTTGTGGTTGATGGAAAAGATATAGATTTTTTTAAAGAAATGGTGTAACTATATTTTAAGACAATAAAATTTAAAAATAATTTAATTTATTACTTTTTCCATTTTAGGGAGCTAATAGATTTTGGTATTTGTAATATAAAAAAATGTTGATATATTTTCTAGGATAGACAATAGAGTACCTTTTTATGTGGCTCTCAAAAAAAAGATTGCTTATTGAGACTAATATCCTATTTCTTAAAAACAATTTGATATAATTTTTATTTCTAGTTTATTTTAGACCTCCCTCATTTAATATAAATAGTACTTGTTTAACTTAAAATTTTATATCTTAGATTTTTTTAAGTTTTATTGAAAGGGACTATAGAAGATGGTAAATATATTTTTATACCAAAAGATTCCATGAACTTAGTTGAAGATCAAATTGATACAAAAATTATTTTATTGACAAAACTAATATTTGTATCATATATTATATTACCATAATTGTCTTTTCTTAAGAACAAATTTTATTTAACTTTAAAATTTTCAAATTCTTTAGAAATCGATAAAAAAAAATAATTGATATGGAAAAATTGCATCCATCAAATAATATAAAAGAGTCTGTCTACTTATATATATATATATATATATATATATATATATATATATATATATATATATATATATATATATATATATATATATATATATATATATATATATATATATATATATATATATATATATCAAATTGTTTCTATTTTGAGCTCTTGGTTCTTAAATTAAGCACCTCAATTTGTTAGGATCGTATTGATAAAATCATGAAAATAACATTTGATATGTAGTTGTTTGTAACTAACTAATACATACTCTAGAGTATGTATTAGTTAGTTACAAACAACTACATATCAAATGTTATTTTCATGATTTTATCAATACGATCCTAACAAATTGAGGTGCTTAATTTAAGAACCAAGAGCTCAAAATAGAAACAATTTGATATATATATATATATATATATATATATATATATATATATATATATATATATATATATATATATATATATATATATATATATATATATATATATATATATATATATATATATATATATATATATATATATATATATATATATATATATATATATATATATATATATCAAATTGTTTCTATTTTGAGCTCTTGGTTCTTAAATTAAGCACCTCAATTTGTTAGGATCGTATTGATAAAATCATGAAAATAACATTTGATATGTAGTTGTTTGTAACTAACTAATACATACTCTATATATTCTATTTGTAACTATGCACTGTCTCCATAAATCTCTCTGTAGTAGGCTAGAACTATAGGCAATGACCAATACTTAACTAGTGATTAAATATCCTAATTTGAACCAATCAAAATGTACTATTTTTTGTAATAATATTACATTCTCATATTACATAAACTTAAAAAGTAAAAAATTTCATACGGGAAAAATAACAATGAACGCTCACGCTCCCGCCCAGAATGGTTTGAACGTTGGGGATGTTGTTGCTCCCACCCAAAATGGTTTGTGCGCTAGGGATTCTGAAGCTTCCACCTAGTTGGATGCTGGGTTATCGGTTGTTGCTGGTGTCCCTTTGTTCGCCCCTGCTACTGCTGGTGAAACGCCCCCTGATGGTGCCCCTACTCAGCTAGTGTTGGGTGTGTTTGGGTTCTCAACTGCCAAGGGCTCTACCATCTCATACGCTGATGTTGCGACTTTTGAAGCGGGTATTCCGGGTCCTGGCCCTGCTTCTTCTGGGCGTAGGGGATCCCTTCCCTCTTCCCTTGTCCTTCTAGTTCCTGTGAGTAAACCCATGAGGGTTCTTCTTGACTCTAATACTGTAGATGAGATTCTGAAAAATAAGGAAGACTTCTCTTCCAATGCTGCCATTTTTCATTTCAGGGGTTTTTGGCCCGAGCTTTTTGACTTGCATGCTTGGATTTCCAAGCATTGGGAACCCATCTTAACTGATGTTGTTCAGATTTACCCCGTGGCTCGAGGGTTCTTTATTGTTAAGTTTGATAAAGCTGAAGATAGGAATACCATTATGAGTAATAACTATTTTATGTGGGAGGAGTGATTCCCCATGATGGCCAAACCTTGGTATGCAGGGTTTGATCCTCTTACTGAATCCTTCAACAAAATTCCCTTATGGGTTAGACTTCTGAATCTACCTCTTTATCTCTAGTTAGATTCTATTTTGGAAGCAGTGGGTGAGGCTATTGGGGATTTCCAAATGGTGGATCCCGCTACCTCTGATATTTTCAAAACAACTTATGCTCTTATTCTTGTGGAGATTGACGTCTCCAAGGGTCTCCCTGAGAAGATCACTTTGGCTTCTTCTTCGGGCTCTTGGACATAGACTCTTGATTATGAGTGTATCCCGTTCCATTGCTGAAAATGCCACATGACTGGTCATCTTGCTGCACGGTGTGGTTCAGACAAGGTTAAAACAAAGAAAGCACCTACTTGGTGGTCGAGGGTTGCTACCCATCATTATACAATCCGTAAAGCCCCTATTGGTGGTTCGGATGCTGCTTCTTCTGATAATGCTTTGGATGTTGCTTATCTGGAAATCCCAGATGTCTTTGTTGCTGTTGTCACTGTTGTTTTAGCCTTGGATCATGCTGCTACTGTCCCTGTCCAGAATGTTGTTGTTGTCCCTGTCCAAAATGTTGATGCTACCTCTAGTGTTGTTGGCTTGGCTACTATCTCTGGCTTGGGTGTTCGGGGTGTTGTCTCTGATTTTGTTGTTGTTGGTGTGGCACATTCTTTGTCCCCTGTCTCTCCATTGCGGGTTCAGGGGATTGGTCGGGGTGCTATTCCTGCCCCTTCTGGAGTTTCAGATGTCCTCTTCTGGAGTTCAGAAGGCTATAGGTAAGATGGAGGATGGATGGACTACTGTGAAGGGAAAGAAATCTAAATCATCCACTCCCTCTTTTGATATGAACTTACGTTCAAATAAGAATGGGCTAAATTGCAAATCTTGATTACCCTTTATAGTACTTAGTTTGGGCTTTTTGTCCTTGTAGTAGGAACGATGGTTTGTTCCTTTGTTTTGTTGGTGGGGCACCACAGTTGTTTTGATCTTTTATTGCTATATCTTTTCATGCTATTGTACAAGGTTTCAAGTCCTTTCAAAACCTATTTTTACATAATCAAAACTTAAAAAGTAAAATATTTAACATTTTAAATTTCTAAAATTATTTTTCTTCATTGTCATTGGCCAAAATAATTTAGCATATGAACTCTTTTAAAAAAAAGTAAGGGTTTAAGTTTTTTCAAAATGGGTTTAGATTATAATATTAAAATTATCATATTATATTGTATAATTTCATATTTGTATTTATTAAATATTATATTCATATCATTTTATTATAGATTTATATATTATTTTATGTTTTATTATATTTATATTATTATGTTACTATTTCATATTTAAAATTATATTTAAATATTAAATTTATTTTATATTATATTATAATTGATTTATATTTATATATTATTATATTTATATTATTTTATTTTTATATTATTATATTATTTTCAATTATATTATATGTATTTTAAATATTACATTTATTATAACTTAATTATATTTATGCATGTACTATTCTATTTTACAATTATATTTATATCAATATTAAACTAATTGTTCTAATGAATAACTTATGAGATTTTCAAAGTCTCTAATTTATTTGTTAACTTGTTGATTTTATCATAATATAAATATGTGTGCAAAAAATATAGTTGCAAAAATTGAATTACAAAACAAAGTTCAAATTTGTGACAAAGATTAAACAACCATGCCAACATTTTGGTAGGAACTTTCACTCTACCTTGTTTATTTATTTTAAATATTTAAGTGTAGTCTATATATAAAGATTTAGATTCTTTCAAATATCTATTTTTATGATTTAATTTAAAATAATATATTAAAAATTATTACTTAATTAAGTAAATACAATTGAAATAAATACTTTAGATAATAATCATGCAATTGTTTAAAAATATGAAAATCTCAATTTAGTTGTTTATTGTTCAATTAGTCTTTGTAATTTGTTTTTTTGTTTTTGTTAAGTTTAGTGTTTTTAGTTCCTGTCCAGGCATCCACAGAACTTAACTAGTGATTAAATATTGTAATTTTAGCCAATCAAAATGCATTATTTTTTTTTAATAATATTACATTCTAATATTTTATAAACTTAAAAAGCAAAATATTTAACATTTGATGATCTCGACGGTCTGCATTTTTTCGGCGATTTGATTATCTCTTCGGCATACGCTTACCCTTTTTTATGCCAGGTGTGTATGTTCCTTTATTACTAGCTTTTATTGTGCATGCTTCCTCATTCCCATATCTGCCCTTCAACAGAGGTCGTACCCTCGATCTCACTTCCCACTAGGGCTCCCATGGAGCTAGATCTAGTGGGTGTCTTTAATAAGGTTAATGACGCTCATTCATCCCCAAACCCACTTAATTCTTTCTCTCGAGCGGTTAGTAACTCATCCCCTGCCATTGGCGCTAGTGCAAAATTCAACATAGTTGAAGCTAATGGAGCCAATGAATCCAGTAAGGTCCCTAGCAATCCCTTGAATTCTTTCTCCATTTCTCTGAATTCTATAATGATTAATGAAATTGCTAAAGAAAAGAGTAGGTTGAGAGATTCTGCTATCTTTTTTGCTATGGTTGATATTGATAAATTCCCTGCTCACAAATTCCTTGATGATTGGTTTCATAATTATTGGAATTTAAAATTAGGGTTCCACATTTCCTTCTGCGGATAGATTCAATTAGGATTTTTTATTTTATTTTTAATAATCCTAATGCGCAGCAAACCATCCTTAAGAAGCAATACTGGTCTGTAGGGAATACCTCCTTTTGCGCCCTTGCTTGGACTCTGGAAGCCATACATGATGAGGTTCTTTCCCTATCCACCCCATGATAGATTCTAGTGAAGCAAATTCCCCCCTTTCTATGGCATTTTATCCCTCATCTCAATGAACCCTTGGGTAAGGTCATTAGAATGGACGATACCACAAGGCTTGTCCCTCACATGAATTTTAGGGCTCTGATTTCTTTGAAACCAGGTATGGAGATCCCTGTCATCCTTGACATTAACATCGCAGAAGACTCCTATTCCTGCCCTATTGAGATCCTGGTGTGTGCTATAATTGTGTCACACTTCTATGAATCATTACATTCAAAAACACTCAAGAATGAGGTCTCAAAAATTGATCCATAGCTCCCTAGGCATGGAATGCAAGGGTTTTAAGAATGCTCTCAGCTAGAGCTATTTAGCCTATAACCTTGCTAGTAAACCATGCAATGGGAGATTCAAATGAAGACAAGGGAAAGAATGCCAATATCCTCAAGAATCAAATGAAATGCAATGCAAGCTAGATTAAGATGAATATGCAAGCTAAACTATGGAAATGAAAGAACAAGTATTACAAAGCCTCCTAATTAAGCTAGATGAATTAATCTAAAGCATAAAGGAAACTAAGCTAAGTATGAAGCTAGGAATGCCATGACAATGCAAGAAATAAAACTATCATAACATGTAGATGCAAAAGCCAAGAATGCTCCAAATCTCCAAAAGCTCCAAAGTGACCTAGAAAACTTGCAACATAACATTAGCATAAAAAGTTGGGGATCTAGAATGAAGAAGAGAGCTCTCCTTTTAAAGGAAATGAGGAGGAATGGACCATGGAGATTAAGAGGCAAAAGATTTAATCAACGGCAGAGCTTAAAAGTGGAGAAATCCATGTGCACAAATATCCTCCAATGGGAAAATAAGAGTTGACTTTTGTGTTCATATGAGACAAAAAGTGCTTTTTCCCTTTTTTATAAAATAAGAATAATGCTTTATTTGTGCAACTTAGGATAAGAGGAAAAGTGGGGGCTTTTTATTTATTTAAAAGGGGAGGAAATATTCCTTTTAAATAAATAAAAACTTAGGATAAAATGGTTAGCCCATAGAAAATAATTGAATAAATGATAGAACTAGGATTTGATTAAGAATAAGCAATTTATGATTTAGCAAAAGGGGCTAATAGTCTAGGTGACATTTTTAGGTGTATACACCTGGGAGGCATGAATGTGTGCTTCCTATGCAAAAAAGAAGGGCATCTAAGAAAAGACTGCCTCATTATTAAGTGCAAGGCCTCTAAAAATTTGTCGCCTTCCTCCTCCACCCCTGTTTTGAATCTTCCTATGCAAGAACCTCCTTTGACAACTCCTTCACCTAGTGGAGAAGCCGCAACAATTTCTCTCGATGTCTCTACCCCATCTACGGTTCTAAGCTCCCAATCCCCTGTGATATCTTCCCTCTAAGTGCCTGATATGGACTCGGCTCAATCTGATGGCTTTCAAATAGTTATTAATAAAAAATGGAGAAGGAAAAATAATCTTCAGCTTAGTAACCTCAATGTTTTCCCCCAACCCTCTTCCTCCTATCCTCCTTCACCAATGGTTTATCTTGATATTACTCCTATCTATAAATCCTCCTCTTGCCCTCCCCTGCAAAAGGTGTATGGGAGAAATGTCGATAATAAAGTAAATCACAACCTCCCACCTAAATCATTTAAAGAGATTGATGATGACTACACACTCAAGGTCATCCCTGCTAACTCTAGTCAAGATTATATTTGCATTCCCACCACTTCCACCCTCTTTGTTTATAAATCTAGAGTTCTCACTAACTTGTCCAACAACATGGAAGTCATGATCCCTCCAGCTTTTGATGACGAAGATCTTGATGAAAAATTTGACATCCTTTAATCTAAAAGAAGAGAACGACCTCTAGGATCTAAAAACAAGAACATTTCAGGGGAAAAAAATGGAGACCTCCCACACACTACTAATAGCCCTACCAATGGGTTTATGGACCCTAAGCATACCTCCTCCCCTCTAGTTTCCTCATGAATTGTATATCCTAGAATATAAGGGGTCTTGAATCCCCGGATAGGAAACATATTATAAAGTGGTATCTTGATTATCTTAATAGCATGGATATTTTAATGTTACAGGAATTAAAAACTATTGGTTTTATGCTTGAGATTAATTTGAATTTCATTTGGAAGGAAGCTGTTAAAATTTGCTCCAATCATTCTAAAGGCAAAGGTGGGGTGGGCTTACTTGTTAATTCTAAATGTACTAATTATACAACAGATAAGGGTGTGTCCCCCTATAATAGGGTTGTTTGGGTCACTATGAACATTAAATCGTTTACCTTTGGCATTTTTTTGGTCTATGCTTCCAATGATTACAAAGAGAGATCAGATTTATGGTCTTGGCTTGCCTCCCTTCCCAATATCCCATGGCTCTTTGGGAGAGACTTCAATATGATTGAGTCCCAAGAAGACAAAATTGGTGGCCTCCCCTTCTCTTGGAGAGACTTAGAGAAGGTGCAATAGAATAGGATGAAGCATAATAAATAGTTGTTTGACCCTTTAACTGGAAACCTTGATTCCAACCATGGCCTGTGGCATACCTAGTGTAATTTTCAACAAGGCCCCTCTAGAATCTATGCCAGGCTAGATATATTCTATGCTAATAAAAACTTCTTTTCCTTCCACCCTGATAAACAAGGAAACTTGGTTACTGTGACTTCCACCTCCCTTTCTGATCATCACCCTATTTCTATCTGCATTAGAATTAATAACTCCCCTATTTTGAAGGTTGACAACCTGAGATTCAGTCTCAATAATTCTCTACTTTTGGACGAAGACATTCTTTCTGCCATTAACCTTATTAGGATTATCAACAAAAATAGTCTCCCCTCCCTCTCCTCGATTGACCTATGGAGCCATAACATCTCTTCTTGGCATAGTTTGTTGCAAACCATAGGTCAAAAGAAAGCCAAAGACTTTAGATACCCTGAGAAGCTGATGTCTTCTAAGTTGCACTCTGATGAGATTAACATTCAAGCCAATCCTTCTAACAGTAACCTTTGCACCTATGTCTCGAAGGCTAGGGAAGATCTTAGACAACTTCAACATGTCAAAATTAGAGGTGCCAAAATCAGATCTCATGCCCACTGGCTCCAAAATGGAGATAGAGGATCAAAATTCTTCTTTAATCTCCTTAAGCAAAAATAGGCTAGTAAATCTATTGACATAATTATTGTTAATAACAATGAAATTGTGGATATTGATAAAATTAAAGATTCCTTTGTCAACTTTTACCAAAACTTGTTCACCTCTGAAGATACTTGTGTGTGTGTGTGAATTTTGTACCTAGCTGTAGACACAACAATTCAGTAAAACATTAGAGGTTAGCTTGAAATCGAAATCGTGCAAATAATTGAAAACTAAACTAACCAGGTGATTTACTGCCTTCTAGTAAGTGCGAGTATGTATTCTTAGATTAGACTGAGATCAATGACCTTGATGACACCTAAATGAAGGATTTGAATGCAAGATAGCAATGAAGTAATGAATGCCAATTAATCTATTTTTTTGGGTTTTTTGTGCAATAATAATGAAAAACTGATATGAAATCTAAAATCTAAGATGAAATTGATATGCAATACAATTAATCTAACAATGATATGCTAAAATATGAATGATCTCACAAAGCTATTGATTCACAAAGAAGCTTTGATTCTCCAGATACCAATTCGCTAGCATAAGTTTGCAAAATTATAAGATGTTGATATGAAGAGCTGAGGCCTTAATTTAGAGAAATCCAAGGCTTTGGAGGTGCATGAAAAAAAGCCATAAATCACTCAGTTGATTTTTAGTTTTAATTCACAAAATCATGCAAAAGCTGAGTTTTCTGCTTTAAACTCAAAAAGAGTTGAGTTTATTTTTAAAACAACTTGACTTGATTTTCAAGTTTAACTATTTTTTGAATGTGCATAATAATTATGAATTAAATAAATATATAAAGTGATTTATTTCCAACTTAACTGATTTTAAAAATAAAACAATTGATTTATGGGTTAATCAATTATTAAAATTCAACTTTTAATCCAATTAAATAATATCATTAAATATGACAACCTGCTTTAATTAATTAAATAAGAATTTAATCAATTAATGATAGGAATTTTGATTTATTGTCAAATTTAAATAATAATAATTAGGAATAAATGATTAAATTTAATTAAATAATTAAGTGGCAAGATTAAATCTAATTAATTAAATATTCAAAATATTCAATTAATCAAACTTCAGGATAAATATGATTTATCGCCAAATAATCATTAAATTAAAGATAATTAGGATAATTAAGAATAAGGAATATTCTTCGATGCAGATTTAAGATAAAATCAATTAGGATTCGATGATGTGCTGATGTGCCTTAGGTTAGGACTTTGATGTCAATTTCATTCGATTTGTCGATATAGGAGGTTAATGAACCTATAGCCCATTTTTGGGGTATTACATTTTGCCCCTCTTTGAATTATTGTGCGAAGCGCAGTGGTTCAAAGACAGTCTGTGTATGATGTTGAAATTGATGTTTGATATCGAAATGGATATGAGACAAAAACTGATTGAATTTGATATGAAGATGCTAGGTCCTGAATGACCAAAGATACTGTTAACTATAACAGCGATAAACTGATGATTGTGAAGAAGTGTCAAAAGACCTGATTCTGAACCTTATGATTGTGAAGAAGTGAGTGACCGATTCTAGACCTGATTGTCCTTATATTGAATCACATTGGTATCACATCTGAACCCTTCAGTTACAAAGAACCAAGGAAATAACACTAATGAACCGATGGTTATAAAAACTGATACAATTTACAAGATTAGGAGAATACCAGATTGATATGGATCTCGATGAATTTGATATGCCCCAAGCGATGATAGATTTGATTTGCCCCAAGCGACGAGGACTTTTGATGAATCAGCAATTAGATATGGTTGTTGTCTTGATTCCTGAGGAAAGATATGATTAGATTACAAACTTTGAATGATGTGTAATACCATGCCCCCTTCGGGATTAAAATTGAAATCTGACAAGAAAAGTCAGCATTGAATGGTTTAGAAGCATGTTAATTGATTTGAGAAATGGTTATATACATTCAAAAATGCATTTTGCATCATTTGGAGGTCCTGAAGACTGAGTTTGACTAGGTGAAACCATGAGTTGACCATAGTTGACCAAGTTGAAATTTTGATAGTTTGATGTAAGATAGTTAGTTAAGTTGAATTCTGAATTTCGATGATGATTGAAGGTCGATTATGCAAGCAGTAGACCGTCCTAGGTCCGAAAATTTTAAATCATGATTTTGACATAGTAAATGATCTCAGATTTTGATTTTTATCTTGAAAATGGATTCAAAATGTCGAAATTAGCCAGGGGTGCAATTTTTGTGAAAAACGGAGCACTTTTGAAAATTAGGTCAGAAGCTATATAAAGGCTGGAAGGGTCATTTTCAATTCATTTCAACCTTTTGACTTTAGAAACTTTGTGGAGCCCTCTGAGAAAAATGGTAGATAAAGCAGCAAAATCAAAGGTACCTATGAGTTCGCACCAATTTGAGCGCAGCCGGAGACACCAGAGACCTCGGCAGTATGGACATCCGGTAGGTGGACCTCTGTGCTTTGCTAAAATGTCAATTTTTCCATGTTTTATAGGATTTTAGCAATTTATCATATATTTTTCTATTTTTGAATTTTGCATGCACAGAAACTCGTACGACTCCCCAACGAGACTCGTACCACTTTTCAACTGTAGTTAGATTGTCATTTCATAGGGCCCCATGACTCGTATCAGAGGGACCCATGAGTCATATGACATTTCATCAGGTCCCTCATAACTCGTACGAGAAGGAACACATTGTCGTATGACTATGATTTGTTGTTTGGTATGATGTAGAAAGTCGTACAACTTTTCATGCCAGTCTGAAATGTCATATGGAAAATAGTGAGTTGAAAACTCTGTATTAGGTCAAAAAATTTATTTTTCTAATCTCTGAGCCTGATTGCTGACCTGTTAACCTACCTTCTAAAATACTGAACTGCCCCATTTCTGTCCTTGTAACCTGTTGTGTGACCCACTTACTGATAGGATTCCCTATTTTTGTGTTGTGTAGGTCATTTATCCAGATGTGCATGTGCAGATCTCGCATCCTGCGATGCAGAGACTATGTGTATCATTGCCAGACCCTATGAGGGTCCACCTTGCTGCCTATGGTTTTGAGTACTTGATACATTTACCCAAGATTAGGGTAAATCACGGACTTCTGACAGCACTGATTGAGAGGTTTCACTCTGAGACATAGACATTTCACTTGCCCATAAGGGAGATCACTGTTACCCCTGAGGATGTATATCATATTCTATGCATTCCATTCCATGCAAGCCGGAGACCAAAGTATGTGAGTTTGGGGAACTTAGGTGTAGTAGCTTTTAGATGTCTCTTCAGAGATGATACTCAAATGATGACCTCCATTTCCTAGGAGACCCTAGTGCAGAGACATGGATATACACACTGGCTGGAGTGCATCATCACTAGGATGATTGGTGGCATTATCATGTCTGACTGTTAGCAGAATGGTCTTTTGATGGGCTGGGCCCCTATGGTAGCACATTTGATGGCCACTCCCTCTGAGTTGGCATGGGGTCAGTGTCTTTTGGCCCATATGTTCTCCGAGATGCATGAGGTAGTGTATCAAGAGAGCAAGTCTTTTGCTGCAGGAGCTCTAGTTTTGTAGATATGGGCGTGGGAGCATATCCCAGTGTTGAGACATGTATGTTCTTCATAGAGGCAGCCTTAGGAGCTTATCATCTATACATATGTTGGATACATTATATAGGGATGGATGGGACATATGGAGTACTGGAGGCGATGCCTCGATGATATGACATTTGTGCACTAGAGACCATATGTAGCCATTGAGCCTCGGCCTATAGCTCGAGAGTAGTTTAGTTACTTTTTCTAGAGTCATGTACTGATTGGGAGATCATCTACCATTATAGAGTGGTTCCTTATTACTAGGGTCTGGCAACAGTATGGACACATTTAGGATGCCCCTGTGGCTTATGTGACATATGCATGGATAGGGCATGAGATTGGACTCAGATGGACACAGAGGCTCTCTTATGCTATTTTTTCATAAGAGTACAGTGCTATTGTCTGTAGGGACTGGGAGTATAGACTAGATGTACTTGATGCTGGTGTTACTGATGGATTTATCTCATGGCTTATTGATCATCCTATTCATATATTTTTTGATCCGACTAAGCTGATACCCTCCATAAAGGAGGCGATGGATGTGACTGGTGCTCCGATGGGACAGGGTCCCAGACCTACATAGGCTCTTGCTATGCACCCCACACCTCTGAGACCCAGAGTAATGGTTCCACCATAGAGACCATCAAGACAGATGAGGCCCCCTCATTCTACTACTTCCACAACAGGCAGATCATCCAGTTCCCATAGACGGACTAGGGGAGAGGGTGGTACATTAGGTGGTGTTGGTTTAGTGGATGAGGTACTAGCGGCTGAGAAAGTGGTAGGGGGAGATATTAATCCCTTGCAGACTGAGACTGGATTTGATTCAGGTGCTAAGGTTAGACATCATAAGGTGCAGAGGGTAGAGACCACTAAGTAGGTTGCCCCAGATACTGAGATGCCAGACATTGATCCTACTGCTCCTCCTACTTTACAGGATATTATTAGATGACTCAGTGCACAGCTCAGAGACCTGAAGGTGCATAGTGCATGATGGGAGGAGCGATACATAGAGGCAGATAGATAGCGAACTGAGCTGCCTGTAGAGGTACAGAGGCTACAAGCAGAGGTGATTCATCAAACCTCATGGATAGCTTATTATGTGTCCACATATCATATAGTTGTTCCTACTACATAGAGAGTTCCCTCATATTCACTGTATATGATGGCCTCAGAGGGAGCTAGAGCACCTAGAGAAGAGGTAGTACCAGATGCACCACCTCCACCTCCACTAGGCCCAGAGGATCAAGCTGAGAGCTGATTGATCTGTGATATGTTCTAACATTGTTGATCTTTTGATTCTGATATACTATTGTGATTCTGATAGCTCATTCTTTTGTATACTGTGCCAATAGTGCACCCCTGACTAGTTTGAGATTTTTGATATATATGAGATAGATATTTTGGTTGTGACTTCATTTGTACTTTTCATGTTTCAATTTATGATGATATCATGTAATGCTTATGCTATGAGTAGAGTAGAATGTATGTATGGATATATGCAATGCAATGATCTCTTTCATGTGTATGGATGTTATGCAAATGTATTTGATTATGGAAATATGTATGTATGATTTATGCTTATGCACATGGATGAATTATAATGCAATAGATGATTATGATATGTAAATGCAATGATACACATGATATGTTTTGCAGGTATTGATGAAGACAAGTACTCAGTCTTATGTCAAAAAGGATGTTTAACCCAAGAGGATAACTGCTTGCGATTCGATGAAGAGACCTTCGAGGTAGGTTTCAGCTCTTGTTAGATTTGAAGATGTGGTATGAAGAATCATTTAATCATTGTAGTTTAGCCAACCATTGTGAGATCATGCAAACATGCAAAATGTAAAGAGACATGCAAAATGAAATGCAACCTAAGACCTAGGACCTAGTCACTGATCATGTGTCGATCATTCTCATCATTGAATTTTTAGGTAACTAGATAAATCAATACAATGCCCACTAGTTATGAAACCATAGACATATGAATACTGATTTGTATGCTCAAGAATCAATACAATCCCCACTAGCTAGACAACCATGGACATATGAATATTGATTTTATTTTTGAAATGTCGAATTAGATATAAGCACCAAGGCACAAATGCCAAGATGACCTAAATATCATGTCCATTTTGATATAGCAATTTGTATAAGCATCAAAACATAGATGTCGTGATGACCAGAATATGCCTTGCATTACAAACACATCAAACAGTCAAGAGATCATTCTAAATCTAGTGTGAATTACCCGTAGTGACACTTTATCAATCACATCCTTAGGCAAGATCGCATTTCACAATAGGAGAAAGAACTCACTCAAAAAGGCAATAGTTAGATCAAACTTCCTTGAATTTTCTAGGTATCAATGGTTGAGGTACGCATGGCCATCCAATTTGAGATAGAGGCTCTTATAGTCGAACACCATTTCAATCCAGAATTTCCAAAGTTGTTAGATTTTCACATACAAGCAGAAGACAAAGAAAAGATTATGCCCCCAATCATCACTCTCTAAATCTTGTAAAGGACATCATCGAAGAGCTCAAAGGGACATAATATGCAAAAATCTTAATGGGAATCAATAAGCATACAAGGAGATAAAAACATGTAAAAAGCACAGATTGTTTTTAGTTTGATGGTTGATTGCATTGTTGTAGATGCAAAATTCTTTCTGGAGAGGAGACTGACTGATTGACTTGGATGAAGCTTCAAAGGACTCTAACTAGATATGACTCATCTAAGATATACTAGAGACGATAGGATATGACATTGATTGCCCCCCAAGTGTTAAGCATTGATAGGATATGGACACTTGAGCTGATTGGTGTACATACCGACTTATTGAAAACTGGAAATCCAGAAACAAACCAGGAAATATGTACAAACTAAAGCAAGACTGAAAGTTGGGAAAGACCAAGATTGTGCTGATAGATGGAGCATTTTGAAACAAGTGACGCCCATTTGCTAGGTTTTCACCATCTTGGCAGAGATTCTATTTTTGCTACCAAGGTGCCTGTTTCTAGGTTTTCACCAAGGCACTTTTTCTTTTTCTCATTTTTTTGTATTTTTCATTTTTTCAATTTTTTTGTACTTTTGATATTTTTTACTTTTTTTGTGAATCATCAAGGTGCCCATTGCTAGGTTTTCACCAAGATGTTCATTTTTTCAAGACTTTTTCCAATTTTTATAATTTTTTCAGGACATTTTAGCATACACTGAATGCCTTAGGCATAGAATTTCTTCAGATGGAGAATGTTGATTGGTTCTCAGAGCTATTATCCTTCAGTCATTGAGAGTTGATAGGCTCCAGAGCCAAAAGTAGCAATGATAACAAAGGGACCTAGCTAGTTGGGTTCAAACTTCCCCTTGTGTTCTCGATGTGATTGATTTTTAGGATTCTCTCTCAAGATCGCCAACCTGAAATTCTCTATGTCTGACTTTCTTGTTGAAGCCTTTAGACAGTCTCTTCTGATATACCCTGAGATGATCATACGCTGCTTGTTTGCGCTCATCTAGTAGTTCAAGTTCTTGCAACCTAGACACTCTGTAGTCATCATCAGTTACTAGACCATGCATTTTGATTCTTAATGATGGGATTTCAACCTCAATAAGCAGTACCGCTTCAGACCCATAAACCAAAGCGAAAGTTGTAGCCCCAGTGGGCATTCTGATACTTGTTCTGTAGGCCTAGAGAGCTGGATTGATCATGAGATGCTAGTCTCTTCCTATTTTATTAACTGTATAGTGCAAGATTTTCAATAGATTCTTATTAGAAGCCTTTGCTTGTCCATTCCCTTGAGGATAGTAGATAGAAGACCAATGTTGTGTAATCTTGAATTTAGCACTTAGATCATCTAGGTCTTTTTTCTTAAATTGTCCACCATTATCTGTGATTATGGAATGAGGGATCCCATATCTGCATATAATATAGTTCAAGATGAACATAGATATTTGTTTTCCAGTTGCTTGTGTCAGAGGGACTGCTTCTACCCATTTTGTAAAATAATATGTAGCTGAGATTATATGGGTATGTCCATTAGAAGAATGAGGACGTATGGACCCTATAAGATCAAATGCCCATTGGTGAAAAGGCCATTGTGTAGTGAAAGGAATTAAATCTCTCCTTGGAGCATGAATTAAGTTACCATGCACTTGACACTTTTGATAATTCTTAGCAAACTTGATTGCATATTTCTCCATTTCAGGCCAATAGTATCCCACCCTAATAAGTTTTCGAGCTAGTGTTAAACCGTTTGAGTGTGACCCACAAATACCCTCATGGACTTCCTCGAGTGCACATTGAGACTCTTCCCATTCTAAACACCTAGGTATCATACCATCTAGACCTCATTTGTACAGATCATGACCAATGATGACATATCGGGATGCATTATGGATTAGGTATCTCTTCTCATGGTGGTTAAAGGTATCAAGAATTATTTGGTCTTAGAGATAGGAAAATAGGTTTTTGTAGTGGGATGAATCATGACCAACAATAGTGCAGATCATGCAGGTTTCAGGGGAATCATATGCAGGATAAGATAGTGCTTCCACCAGGAACTCATAACGTAGCTCATGTTCAGGCTACTATAATAAAGTAGATAGTGTTGCCATTACATCGGCAACCTTGTTCTTTGTTCTAGGTATTTTCTCAAATGTGATAGATATGAAATACTTCTTTAAATCATCTACCATTCTCTTATAAGGAATGAGCTTTTCATCTTTAGTTTGATACAAGACATTGACTTGATGGATAACAAGTTGTGAGTCTCCATGAATGTGTAATTTTGTTACTCGCCACTCAATTGTTGTCTTCATACCATTCAAAAGGGCTTCATATTCAGCAATATTGTTTGTGCAAGGAAACTTTAATCTGAATGCTTTTGGGATTGAGTATCCTTGAGGAGTTATGAACAATATGCCTACTCCAGATCCATTCTATGTATAGGATCCATCAAAGAACAACTACCATTCTCTAGAAGAAAGAGTTATGATAGAGGAATCTGGAAATTCCATTTGCATTGGTGTATCATTAATCATAGGTGCATCTGATAATTGATCAGCAATAACCTATCCTTTTATAGCTTTTCTTTCAACATATTCAATGTCAAATTCACTTAAGAGCATGACCCATTTAGCTAATCTACCTGTGAGGGCAGCTTTGCTTAGTAGGTACTTTAGTGGATCAATCTTAGCTACCAAATGTGTGGTATGCACCAACATATAATGTCTCAGTTTCTGTGATGCAAAGATCATAGCTAGACAAGTCTTTTCAATCATAGAGTAATTCTTTGCATATGCAACCAATGTCCTATGGATGTAGCATATAGCTCTTTCCTTTCTATTCTCATCATGCTATGAAAGCAATGCCCCCAGTGATGTGTCTGTTGCGGAGACATATAAAATCAAAGGCTTCCTTGGGATGGGAGGCATCAAGATAGGAGGATTTGATAGATACTTTTTGATATGTTCAAAGTTCTTTTCACATTCTTCATTCCATGCAAAGGTCACACCTTTATGTAATGTTTTTTTAAAAGGCTAGGATATGTCAACTAACTGTGATATGAATCTTCTGATAGATTGAACTCTTCCTTGCAATGTCCTCATTTGACTAATATTCTTTGGAGGTTGCATTTCCATTATAGCTTTTACTTTAGCTGGATCAACTTCAATGCCCTTCTTTGAAACTATGTAACCTAAGAGCTTTCCAGAAGTGACACCAAAAGCACACTTCTTAGGATTTAGTCTGAGACTAAATTTTTCCATTCTATCTAATATCTTGCTCAAGTCATTCAAATGTTTAGCTCTAATCATAGATTTTTCTAAAGTATCATCTACATAATCCTCCATAGTTCTATGCATCATGTCATGAAAAATAGAATTCATAGCTCTCTGATATGTAGCACCAGCATTCTTAAGCCCAAATGGCATGACATTCCAATAGAAGGTGCCCCAAGCACATGTAAAAGCAGTTTTCTCTTGATCCTCTGGAGCAATTTTTATTTGATTATATCCAGAAAAACCATCCATTAAAGATTACATCTCAAAGCCTGTAGTCATATCCACTATCATATCAATGTTAGGTAGTGGAAAATCATCCTTAGGGCATGCTCTATTTACATCTCTAAAGTCCATGCACACTCTGATTGATTTATCTGGTTTTGAAATAGGTACAATATTAGAGATCCACTCTGTGTAGTCAATAACTTGGATGAATCTAGCTTTCAGGAGCTTCTCTAATTTAGCTTTTACCAAGAGTGCAACATGAGGATGCATCTTTCTCAATTTTTGCTTGACAGGTTTGACATTTGGAGCTATAGACAAATGATGCATTATAAGATTAGGGTCCAACCCTAGAATATCTAAATATTTCCATGCAAAGTTGATCTTCTTCTCTATTAGGAATGTTGTAAATTTGTGTTTCTCTTCTCCTGATAAAGATTGTGCTACATGGATCAACTGTGGTTCTTCTGTTATTCCCAAGTTGATGGATTGAGTGGGCTCAATTAGAACTAGAGATTTGTCGTGTAAATGACTCAGAAGGACATCAAATATCTCATCCTTAGGCACCTCAGAGAGGTTTTCACCTTTGGATACATCTTTTATTTTTACTTTTGTAGGTTCTGAGACTGCCACAAAGTGGTTTTCACCCTTAGAACTCTTTTTCTTTTTATTCTTATTCTTATTTTTCTGACTAAGATACTTGATGTCCGACTCCGTCATGCTAACGCTTGCTTCACTGATGGAAGTCCTCATAGGCTCAACTACATTGAGGTAGCAAGCAAGGGCATAGTCATTTGGGAAGGTATAAATACCATGGCTTGGATTCATGGAGGTTTGATTAAGAAGTTCAGGATGTTGGATAGTCAAAGTGGTGAAAGATTGGGAGATAGTGTTTACGGATATGGATTTGTCATCATTGATCCTAACCCAACGCTCAAGTTCAAAGGTGATATTACAACTTAAGACATTCAATTCATGAATAGGCTCAATGTCATTATGGGAGTCCACTTCAGCCATTGGTGGATCAGACTTGATAAGTTCATCATTTCGCTCTAGACTTACATTGGGTTGAGATGCATATTGGTGAATAACATCAACATGTTTTTCTGTGATAAGCTCATCTTCCTCTGCTCCCCATTCATAGTCATTAGATTCATCTTCTGACTCAGGACCTCTAGGAAATCTAAGAACATGTGTAAAGTCAAGATGAATACCCCAAGAAGGGTTACCCTCAAATTCTGATTTGAATTTATACTCGTGAGAGTCTTTCTCAAAATAACTACCACCTTCCTCTTTGTCTATTTGATTGTTTTTGAGATCAGTTGGTTCTTGTGTTGCAACTATCTCTTGCTTTGTAGTAGGTTCTTGTGTTTCTACTACATTAATTCTTTTGATGGGATCATATTTAGCTTCAAGAAGATCTTTGATTTCTTGAGGGAAGCGTTCATAGGGAATGAGCTCTGAGCTATCTGAATCACTATCTGATAGGTCAATTTCTTCCTTCTTAAGAAGAGATTCTCCTGGTGCGATCTACTCTATGACATGAGAACAATTACCTTTGAGGTGGAAGAGTTTCTTTTTAAATCCTAGGCCAACAATATCTTTGTTTTCCCTACCGGTATGTGGAATAGGTGCTAGAAGACCTTTTCCTCTGACTCCTAGAGGTCCTGCACCTAGATATCCCATCTTGGTGATCAATTTATCTCCTGGACCATATGACTAAGAGGGGATTTTGGATATTGTAGAGTCATTAGATTGAACAACTTGAGATTTAGGTTCATCTTTGTATAGCCATGCAAGCACAACTTCATCCTCTTCAAATTCTTGCTTGGAGACTTGCTCTACTACAAAATTCTTTTTATATGCCTCAAGAGGTTCTTTAGATTCCGGTTTGGACTGTTTTAAAGATTGTCCATAAGACTTAGGTGAGATAAGTAGAGACGTTAATGATAAGATTGGCTCTATAGTATATTCTCCCATACTATTTTCTTTGATATTGACCTCTTTTGCAATGTCTTCCATTTTAGATGTGGATGCTTCTTCTATTGGTGTGACGGAAGATTCTTTGTTATTAGGCACACGTTTATCTACACTTTCCTTCAAGGTATTGCAAGTGGTGGATATTTTGCAAGTGGTGGATATTTCTACTGGAATAGTGACCTCTACTCCTTCATAAGGAAATTTCAAACATTGGTGGAATGTAGAAGGAATATATTTCATCTCATGTATCCATGGTCTCCCTAGAAGAATGTTATAAGCCAAAGGTAGATCAAGAACTTGACATATAGTATCTCTGATAATTGGACCTGCTCTGATCGGTAAGATAATGGTGCCTTTAGAAGATCTTTCTTGTTCATCATAGGCTTTTATAGTTATTTTCTTTCTAGGATCAATAGCCATTTCTAAAAATCTCAATTGTGTGACCAAGCTGTAAGAACAAATGTTTAGGCCAGCGCCTCCATCTATCAACACATGTTTGACTCTACGGTTCTGGATCAAGACTTCTATATGCAAGGGATGGTTATGCAGGTGACTCAAGGAGTTTTCATCTTCCTCTAAAAAGGAGATATATTATGGAGACGTAAGATGTCCAACCATAGTCTAGAACCTATCTAAATCAAGGTTGTCAGGAACATTGGATCCGAGCAAAGCTTTGTCTAGAATAGCTCTATGAGCTGGAGATATTTGAAGCAACTCAAACATGGAGATTTTTGCATTAGTATGTTGGAGTTGTTGAATGATGCTATAAGATGTAGGCCTTGTATCTTTAGGATTGGAAGATTTAGAAGCAGCCTTTTGTTTGGAAGCGGAAGAAAGATTGAATGGCATCTTAGGGACATTTGATGAATATGGGATTTGTCCGTTCAGATGTGCCTGAGCCTGTGATCAAGTCACTGCATTAGCTAAAGTATGATCTCTATCTCTTTGCATGATTGTGATGACATTGCAATGCTCAGAGAGACAAGGTTCAACCATATTGATAACAACATTATTTCTAGGGTAAGCATAATTGACTTTTGCCCCCATGTTAGGCTGAGAAGATGAAACTTCTTGACCATATTTTGGAAAAGGTTCTATAAATGTTGTATGATCATTATTGCTCTTATGGTTATCAATCATGATGTCTCCCTTATCAATCAGATCTTGAATAGTATGTTTCAAGCATAAGCTATTATTGGTTTTGTGACCTTTACCTCAATGGAAATCACAGAATTCATTTTCTCTCCACCATTTTGGCTTAGGATCTAGATCAGATTATCAGATCTCAGGCAAAGAGATGATGTTATTAGCCAACAGAGTTCTCATAGATGATTCTAAAGATTCTCCAAGAGGAGTGAACTTTCATTTATTATCAGCGGACCAAGATTTGTATTCTGGCTTCTTTTGAGATGGTTCAGGCACCTTTTGTTTAGAAGCTTTGATGGCTTGGGTGCCAATGGTTAGATTGAAAGAAGGTGCCTTTGATGGGGCACAGATAGTATCAACCACACCATCTATAAAAATGCCTTTATTCTTGTTCCAATTTTTGTTCTTGTCTTTAGAACTACATCCTGATTCGTACTTGTCCTTTTGAAGGGTGATGTCTCCTTTTTTCACAAGTACCTTTTTGATTTTGATTGCATTATCTACCATCTTATCAAAAGTTGTATGATCTTGCATTTGTAGAGGGTAGTTGATCTCTGGGACAAGATTATTGATGAAGATTTCTAATTTTTTAGTTTCTGGAATAGGCCTAGCATATAGAGAGAATTTCTTCCTCCATCTCTTGAGAAATGTCAGGAATGGTTCTCCTGGATATTGTTTGAGATTACAGATATCGATCATGGTGACTGGATGTTGAATATTGTAAGAATATTGCTGATAGAATAATTTGATCAACTCTTCAAAAGTTTTGATAGTAGAAGGAAATCTAGAGAACCAATGAATGGCTACTCCTCCCAGAGATCGAGGAAAGAGATGCATTAGATAGGTTGGTTCATACACGAACTCCATAGGTTGTGTACAAAATTCTCTAACATGATCTTGAGGATCAGAGTGTCCATCATACTTATCATATTTAGGCATCTCCACTCATTTTGGAAATGGTGGCATGTACAAGTCTTTGTCAAATGGAAAAGGACATAGGGCCTCCATGGAGAACTCCTTGGGTTCCTTTTCTTTCTCAAGTTTATTAAGTTTGACTTGCATGGCATGCATCCATTTCATCATAGCTATGAGTGGAGTTTCTTCCTCATGTGTAATGATATCTTCAACATTAAATTTAGGAGGAAGTTTAGCTCCTTGATGAGCCAATTGTAAAAACTATGCATCTCTATCTTCTTTCAAGAAATGCTTCATCATTCTTTTGAAGTTATCATCATTTTGGTATTGGGCAATTTCTTCAGGTGTGGGTTCCTGATTTGCATCATGTTGAGATTGAGCTCTTTGAGAGCCAAAGTTTGTCCCTACTTGAGACATGGTAGGAGTTCTCCCTGGGATGGATCGGGGAGGAGTCTGTTGATTACCTCTGTGAGTTGATGAAGGAGGAATGTAACCAGTTTTCAATCAAAAATTGCCAAGACAGTCGTCTTTGTAAAGACCAAAATTGTAAAGTTGCTCAAGAGTTGGAGTTTGGAGAGTGGTGATAGGTAAGGTATGGGATACTTCTCTAGATTTCTTGTGAGAGTAAGCTCTAGTTTCCACCATTAACCTTGGGTGAAACAAAATAATATGATGAAGACAACTGAAGAAATATCTGATTCAAGAAGATCAAATGACGTAACCTTGTCAAGGTTTGGTTGATTGGAATTTGGATGAGATGTGAATGAAGGAGACTGTGCCCTAGATGTATGGGTAGATGCCCAAAAGATAGCGAACACGAGTTTACAACACTTAGTCATTTTGATAGTTGATTGAAGATTGATAGTTATGAAAGGGTTTTGACACAAGATGAAAAAGACTCAAATCGATTAAATAGAAGGCTAAATCAGATTCAAAAGGTCACTTTAGGAAAATGATTGGATTCTCAGTAGTTTCTTCTCTATTCCTAACACAGTGATTTATTTGACAGATTCTGGATAGGGGCTGGAAAAACTGGGTATCTGAAAATTCTAACAACTTTCTGACAACTTTTCAAAATTTATCAAACGACCTTCTACAGGCTCGTACGACAGTGGGTATAGCATGAAATGACAATCGAAAAGCTCATAGGACTATTGCAAAACTCACACGATAGATGATAGCAAGATATTTGACTTTTTGAAATTGACTGACAGCAAAACTCGTACAACAATGTACCATATACCATACGACAGTCTAGGGGTTCTGAAACGACAATTGCCAAAAAGTCATATGACTTTATGACTTTACAAAATGATTGTTGACTCTAGAAAGGTGTTTGACATCAAATTTTGCAATTTTTGAGGTTTTCAATTTCAGATTGTTTACAAAATGTCTGTCTAGATTTGAAGATTGTACCGGATTGATTTGTTCTTAGTAACCAAATAGATAAACAAGCACGCAAAATAGCAAGCAAGTGATTCCAAGCACGTCTGAAAATAATGAACAGGGGACAAAGCAACCTTGCGCATGAACAATCAAGTGACTGAATGTGCTAATCCTTAAGAGTGCTAATTGTGTATGTTCCAAAAAGTTTTGCAAAAATGCACATATTCCTAGAAAATGAAAATTTGGCCTCGCTAGGGTTTTTAGTAATGGTTTGACTCTGCAACTTTTATGATCTCAAGAGGTTGAACTCCAATCCAGGCGCACCAGGGTTTTGACATAGTCTGAGAACTTAATCTTCAAGATCTGCTAGGGAGATCTGACGGCCCAACAAGAGACCACATCTGTGGAGATTTCTTGCACAAGGACATTTATATAGCGGTTGTCACTACCACGGTGAAAATGACTATTACCGCTTGAGGTTCTGTCAAAGTGGTTGACCCAATTAAGGGAATGTCCACTATGGTTAACCCTCTCTAAAGGTGACTCACAAAATATACCACAATGGGACTAGATCAGATTCAAGGATCTGGGTTTTTGGTACTATCCAAAAAGGAAGTAGAGCATAATCCCCTAGCCTCTTCACTTCACCAAAACAAAGCAAACAAATTAATCTGACATGCTAAGACCAAGATTATCTCACAAAGATCTATGATGTCAACCACTCATGATCTATCAACCTCTCTGGAGAGAGAATGTATCAATCAAAAGTTGAAGACGCACAAATCTAGTAGAACGTGAGACTCTCTCAGTAACCTCCCTACCTACAAGGATTCCTTCATTGAGAAAAGTTTCATTGGAAACCCACTCTCTCAAGAACCATAAATAGTATTCATAGGGCCTATTTACTATGTGTAACAAAGATGTTGAAAAGCAAATCTATGTTCATTTTTATAGCCCAAATGAAATATGTGATATGAAAGCAGTAAAGGTCACACAAGCTTGACACGCAAGATGTTCTTTTTAATCCAAATCGAAATGTTATTAGCTAAGAAGGTTACCTGAATTCCTTGCAATGTGCTTAGTAGATTCTTACCTATTTTTAGCCATTCTTACACTTTTCCCAATCCAAATCAGCAAAAATCAATCAGAAATAGCAAATTTCAATTGTTAATGTTAGCTGTTAGTCCAAATCTGGAAAACAAATCTAGAAAAATGGCTTAAAAAGTGAAACGACAATCAAAACCTGGTACAAAAACTTGTACGATAGTGGGTTACCTCCCAAACGATAGTCCAGAAACTCATACTACACTGGGTACCAGATCATACGACAATCGATATTCCGAATGATACTTTGATCTTAATGGTATGATTCTTGAACAAATAAACTATTGTATGACAGTGGGTATCGCCTGGTATGAGTTTCTGACAAAACTCATACGACAACTGTACAGACAAAAATTAAAAATTGTAGTTTTGGAATAGAAAATGACAAGAAGATGATAGAAAATGATAGAAAGTGAATGGAAACCCGTTTCAAGGCCCCACGGTGGGCGCCAGAAATGTGTGTTTGAATTTTGTACCTAGCTATAGACACAACACTTTAGTAAAACATTAGAGGTTAGCTTGAAATTGAAATCATGCAAATAATTGAAAACTAAACTAACCAGGTGATTTACTACCTTCTAGTAAGTGTGAGTATGTATTCTCATATTAGACTGAGATCAGTGACCTTGACGACACCTAAATGAAGGATTTGAATGCAAGATAGCAATGAAGTAATGAATGCAAATTAATCTATTTTTTGGGGTTTTATGTGCAATAATATGATATGAAATCTAAAATCTAAGATGAAATTGATATGCAATACAATTAATCTAACAATGATATGCTAAAATATGAATGATCTCACAAAGCTGTTGATTCACAAAGAAGCTTCAATTCTCTAGATACCAATTCACCAGCATAAGTTTGCAAAATTATGAGATGTTCATATGAAGAGTTGAGGCCTTAATTTATAGAAATCCAAGGCTTTGGAGGTGCATGAAAAAAAGCCATAAATCACTCAGTTAATTTTTAGTTTTAATTTACAAAATCATGCAAAAGCTGAGTTTTCTGCTTTAAACTCAAAAAGAGTTGAGTTTATTTTTAAAACAACTTGACTTGATTTTCAAGTTTAACTATTTTTTGAATGTGCATAATAATTATGAATTAAATAAATATATAAAGTGATTTATTTCCAACTTAACTAATTTTAAAAATAAAACAATTGATTTATGGGTTAATCAATTATTAAAATTCAACTTTTAATCCAATTAAATAATATCATTAAATATGACAACCTGCTTTAATTAATTAAATAAGAATTTAATCAATTAATGATAGGAATTTTGATTTATTGTCAAATTTAAATAATAATAATTAGGAATAAATAATTAAATTCAATTAAATAATTAAGTGGCAAGATTAAATCTAATTAATTAAATATTCAAAATATTCAATTAATCAAACTTTAGGATAAATATGATTTATCACCAAATAATCATTAAATTAAAGATAATTAGGATAATTAGGAATAAGGAATATTCCTCGATGCAGATTTAAGATAAAATCAATTAGGATTTGATGATGTGCCGATGTTCCTTAGGTTAGGACTTTGATGTCGATTTCATTCGATTTGTCGATATAGGAGGTTAATGAACCTATAGCCCATTTTTGGGGTATTACAATACTGAGGAGGCTAAATACCTTAGACAAACTTATAAAACTCTTATCCCCAATAAAATATCCAGTCAAGATGATGACCTTCTCAATAAAGACATAACCTTAGAAGAAATTGAAAAAGCTATTAAATCTTTGAAGAATGACAAGGCTCCTGGACTAGATGGATTACCTATGGAATTATATAAGGCTAATATAAACTGGATCTGCAAGGACCTCTACAACATTTATTCTGAAGCTCATATCAAAGGCACCTTGGGTAGCTTTATTAATAGAGGTATCATAAAGTCGATCCCTAAAGATGGAGACAAAGCCCTTCTCAAAAATTGGTAGCCTATAACTCTCCTTAATGTTTCCTATAAAATCCTTACTAAGATTCTTTCTCTAAGACTCGAAAACATCCTTCCCAAATTTGTTTGCTCTACTCAAACTAGATTCATTAAAGGTAGATTTATCCTTGAAAACCTGATCAGCAATTGGGAAGCCATGAACTGGTCCAAGTACTCTAACCAAAACTCTGTTATGTTGTTACTGGACTTCGAAAAGGCCTACAATAGGATTGAATGGGACTTCATCATTATGATGCTTGAGGCCTTTGGGTTTCCTGATACCTATTGTACTTTTATTAAAATTCTTCTGAAAGATGCTTCTGCTCAAGTTGATGTCAACAATTCTCTATCTGCCCCCTTCTCCCTTGGTAGATCCATTAGGAAAGGCTGCCTCCTTACCCCTACTCTTTTTTTTATTGCCTCTGATGCCCTCTCATACATTCTTAGGGATAATTCCATCTCCCCTACTATCAAAGGCATCACCCTTCCCGATGACTTTGACCTCATTAACTATCAGTTTGCTGATGACACCTCTATCTTTTTTGAAATTTCTGAAGACAATTTTGAAGCTCTGCATAATAAACTCACATATTTTTACTCTATCTCTGTGCCTGTCTATCCCAAGCTAAATCTATTTGCCTGGGCTGGACTGATCTTCTTCCTATTTGGTTCAACAAATTTAATTTTCAATGGGGCGGACCCCAAAAGATTGTTTGGTACCTCGGTATCCCTTTCTCTATAGAACCCTCCCTTAAGGATGTGTGGATCTGGGTCAAGGATAAGATCTATAAAAGGCTCAATAAATGGCATAACAGATCCCTCTCCCTGGCTGGTAGAGTGAAGGTTTTTCAAAAAATTCTCTCCTCCTATAATGTCTACTACTCCTCTACTTGGATGTTTAATAACTATCAATTTTTGGAAATTCATAAAGACATTAGGAACTTCCTATGGTATAATGGGATAGGAAAGAAGAAATTTCATGCTGCGAAGTGGGATTGATGTCACACAGACAAGCTCCTTGGGGGTTTGGGTTTGAAGGACCTTAAGACTTAAGGGACTGCCCTTTCTGCCAAATGGATCTTCCACTCTCTGGAAGGGGATAAACCCTAGAAGGTTCTTGTTAGAAGTAATATTGAGAGGGGGATCCCTCATAAGGCTAAGTCTTGGAAGAACCTCCCTTTTGGTGATATCATTGAGGGTAGCTTCCATGTCCTTGTTCAAGGCTCTATGGTGTTTAAGACTATTTGGAAAGCCTGGGAGTATATTAAGCAGTACATTCCTAATAGGACCTTCTTTGATCATAAACTTCTATATGGTGAAAGATCCATTTAGTGGAATCTCCACCTTTCTGGTAAACCCCTTGCCCTCTGCCAAGGATGCTCTGCTAAGCTCTGGAATAACCTGGACATATCTCAATTCATATGTCTATTTGAGAAGGATAGCCTTATCAGTTGGGAAGACCTAAGCTCCAAATTCCACATTCCTCTGTCCGAAAAGAAAACTTATAATATGATTCTCAAAGCTTGTAAGGACCTCCCCACTACCTTTCATGTTGATTTTCACATATTTCTAAAGATTAAATGGTCGGATGGTACCATAGTGGCTAAAATTAAAGCTAAAAACATTTACAAAATCATTGATTCTAATGAAGATATCATTAAGCATGTCAATAAACTCTAGTATAATGACTTGGATGCTAATTCTTGGAAAAAACACTTTGATAGACTTTGGAAACCCCTATCAACCCTAAGATCAAATGTTTCAAATGGCTTATGTTACTCGACAGGATTCCTTTAAGAAAAGATCTTTTTGCTAATGAGCTTTGTAGCCTATGTAGACTTCCTGAGTCCTACAAAGATATTTTGTTTTACTATTCTTTTGCTAAAGATATATGGTGTATGTTTGGTATCACATTTCCTTGTTTTGTGAATATTTTTGAAATTATCACTGGTTACATTGAAGGTTTAAACAAGGATACTAACATGTTCTAGAGTATTCTTTCTTCTAACATTTTGTGGCCGGTTTGGAAGTGCAAAAATGAAGAAAGGTATCAAGATTCTGCCATGTCCCTTACTAAGTTTTTTCAAAAATTCACATATTTTAAAATTTCCTCGTAGGTTAACATGAACATGATAATTGAAAGAAAGAAGCTCAAAAGATTCCTTCAAACGGGGCATTCCACATGTTCGTATATGAATTGAAAGATGGCTATGATTGGAGGAGGCATATAGACAACTTTTCCAACTTTGAAGAGACTCTGAAGAAGCTCACACAAGAAGTCAATAAAAACAACAATGTGACGGATCGCCAAATCAGCATGCTGGCCCAAATTCAGGATA
This sequence comes from Chamaecyparis obtusa, assembly GCA_027943335.1. Classification (NCBI taxonomy): domain Eukaryota; kingdom Viridiplantae; phylum Streptophyta; class Pinopsida; order Cupressales; family Cupressaceae; genus Chamaecyparis; species Chamaecyparis obtusa. The sequence continues at coordinate 58,303 of BSBK01000559.1, read as the reverse complement.
AAAAGAACATTGTCTGGATGGAAGGCTCGCTGCCCGATGGACTACCTGGGTTGAGGCCCAGGATGATATTCTCCTTTAAGCTTTTGTTCTCTACTTTTTGTTTCATGTACTGTACTTATTTTTGTTGATACACTGATGTTCTTGGGCTGAGGCTTGGCCTCTCTCGGTGTTGCTCGTTGTAAAATTTCTTTTTGATCCCATTATAGTTAATACAAAAAAAATATTTAACATTTCAAGTTTCTAAAATTATTTTTTCTTTATCCTCTTTGGCCAAAATAATTTAACGATAAGGCACTTTTCTCAGAGTGAGGTACAAATTATTACATCAGGTTCTAATGTTTGTGTATAGAAAAATAGGTGGAAATGTCACTATTCATTCTTATAAATTTTAACAATTCCTTAACCTAAAAATAAATATATTCAAATTATACAAGGTGGTGAACCTTTGTGAACAATTTTCAATTGTGTAAATTTATTTTGAAATTTAGGGCATGATTTAGGGGAAGATAAATGTCTAATTACAAAGAGTTTTAGCAAAATTCTAACTTTTAAGAAAAGTTTAACCCTAAATTTAATCTAATGATAAGTTTAATCATAACTTTAACAAAAAAAAATTATTACATTTTATTTTATATTTATATGATATAATTTTATATTTAAATATACTTTTTAATTGAATTAATGCTATTTTTATATTATTTAAAATAATATATTCATATCATATTATAATAGATTTAAAGATTATATTATATTTATATTATTATATTACTATTTTATATTTAAAATTATATTTATATTAATTTTATTTTGTATTATATTATAATTTATTTATATTTATATATTATTTAATGTTATTTAGATTTGATTTTAAATTTTATATATTTATATTTATACTATTTTATACTATATTTTTATATTATTATATTATATCAAATTATATTATATTTATATTAAATTATATTTATTTGTGCATTATTCTATAGTATAATTATATTTATATCAATTTTAAACTAATTGTTCTTATGAATTACTTACAACAATGAGATTTTCAAAATCTCTAATTTATTTATTAAGCAAATCATGTTCATATTTTTAAAAACTTCCATGTATATAATTTTTGCCAAGTACATTTTGGTAGGAACTTTGCTACTCAGTCTTGTTTATTTGTGGTTTAAATATAGTAAAACTAATTTCATCTTTATATACGCAATTTGACTTGTAGAAAATATCTCGCACTTGTCAACTAATTTAGTCTTTATACAAATATTTAGTTTACTTTAGTGATATAGCAAAGTTAATTTAGTCTTTATATAAGGATTTACATTCTTTCAAAATCTATTTTTATCATTCAATTTAAGATAATATTATATTAATAATTGTAACTTTAGTTTGATTTAATGCAATTGAACTAAATACTTAAATAATAATCATTTAAAGTACTTTGAGCTAAAAATAAATAAAAAATACATCAAGATGTATCAAGGCGTTTAGTTTTTTTAGTTCTTTAATTTTTATTAAAGGTGAATGACAAAAAAATTAAACACCTTGATACATTTGACATATTTTAAATATAGAGTATATATTAGCTAGTAGTAGTCGCGACACATGTAACGCATTGAATAAATTACTATTATGGTTGGGATTGGAATTATAATTACGGATCGAATGAGGATTTAGATTAGGTTAGAGCTAGGGTTTGGGCTAGGGTTAGGATTAAGGTTAGGATAAAGGTTAAGATTTGCATTAGGATTAGGATTTGGTTTATGATTATGATTATGCTTAGGGTTAGGGTTAGGTTTTACACTTATGATTAGGGTAATAGTTTGGGTTAGTATTTATTGTTATATGTTAAATAAATTAATATGATTAGGGATAGAATTTATATCATGGTCAGGGTGAGCATTAGGGTTAGGTTTTATATCACGGTTAGGGCTAGCATTAGGATTAGGGTTTGCTTTAGATTTATTATTGTGATTACAATTAGGGTTTATGGTCACAATGGGGGTTTATTATCACAATTAGGGTTTATTGTCAATGTGAGAAATATGTTAGGGTTGGGGTTAGAATAATGGTTAGGGTTAGGGTTAGGGTTAAATTTATAATTATAATGGGTTCCAAGTTATGAAAAGGGTTTTGGTTAGTGTTAAGGCTCGGGTGTGAATTAGTATTAGGGTTGGGACTGGAATTATAATTCGGGGTAGGATGAGGATTTAGATTTGGTCAGGGTTATCATTAGGGTTAGTATTTAGTGTTAGTGTTGGGTTTATCATCACGATGAGGGTTTAATGTTAGGGCATGAATTGTGTTTAAAGGCTACATATAAGTTAGGGTACGAATAAGGGTTATAATTATGATTAGGGTTAGTATAAGGGTTAGGATTGGGGCTAGGATTGTAATTATCATTGATAAAATAACAATTATGATAGTTTTAAGTTCAAGATTAAGATTAAGGTTAGTATTAGGGTTAGGTTTTATATAATGGTTAGGATTATGCTTAAAGGATTAGGGATTTGAGGTTTGGCGTCATTATTAGGTTAGGGTTAGGAGTAGAATTATGGTTAGAGTTGGGATTTGGATTAGGGTTTGGGTTAAGGTTAGGATTAGGGTTATAGTTTTGGATAGGATTACTATTTGGTTTTAGGGCTAGGATGGATATTATGATAACAATTAGATTTTTCATAATGGTTACTGTCAGGGTTTACATAATGGGCCGGGTGACGATTAAGGTTACCATTTACATCATGATTAGGGTTTGGGTGAGGTTTTGAGTTAGTGATATAGCTAGGTTTAGCATCATTCTTAGGTTAGAGAAATAGTTAGGCTTACAAATAGGCTTAGTGTTAGGGTTACATTTAGGGATTATGTTATGGTTAGGGTTAGAGTAATGACTATCATGGTTTGCCAGGTTAGGATTTAGGTTTATGGTTAGAATTATGATCATTTTTAAGGTTTGCATAATGTTTAGGGTTAGAGAACTTACAGTTTGGATTAAGGTTGGGGTTACAATCATAGTTAGGATTATGGTCAAGGTTTAGGGTTAAGATTGAGATTGAAATTATGGTTATAGTTATAGTTATGGTTTACATAATGGTTAGTGCTAGGGTTTAGGCTATGGCTAGTGGTAAAGGTTAGAATTAGGGTTGGGGCTAGGATAATGGATAGGTTCATCGTTAAGGTTGAGGTTAGGGTTATAGCTTTGGTTAGGATTATGGTTAGGGTTTAGGTAATGGTTTGGGTTAGAATTTGGATTATGGTTAGGGTTTAGGGTTATGGTTAAAATTATTGTTGGGGTTTGTGTTAGTATTTACATAATGTTTAGGCTTAGAGTTAGATTTTGGATTAGGGTTTGAGTTAAGGTTAGGGCTAGGGATATAATTTTAGTTAGGATTATGATTAGGGTTTATGGTTGGGATTAAGATTATGGTTATAGTTAAGGTTTACCCAATGATTAGGGTTAGGGTTTAGGGCATGGGTAGGGTGAGGGTTAGGATTTAAGTTTGAGGTCACAATTTACATCATGGTTAGGGTTTGTGCTTGAGATATAATTAGGTTTAGTATCACTCTTAGGTTAAAGAAATAGTTTAGGGTTATGATTGCACTAGTACATTTGACATCATTTTTCGACCGTTATTTTCGACCATTAATGAAAATGGTTTAGGTTGGTCGGGGTATAGAAGGAAAAAATTGTTTTTTTTTAAATCTATCCCCGTGTTCGTTGAACTTTTGACGAATATATTCCCGTCGAAAGTTCGACGAACATGAGCATATTAGTGAAAAAGAACATTTCAATCATTTTCATTTTTACGGCAGTGAGTGAGTGCGCGAATTGGGATTTTCACTGAGCTAAGGAGCTGAGCGAACTAGCGGAGCTTATTCCTGAATAGCGCTTAATTCTCCCAAGGTTAATAGCACATTTCTTATCTTCCAGAGTTTGAGGTATGTTAATCCGTGACCATGTCTGCTATATTTCGCATTACCGCATACTGCATTGTCATTTTCAATTCTTGTACTCATCTCTGGTATTGAATCAATGTGATATATGAATCAATGTGTATGTTTAGTGGTGTTTGAGTATGGTTTGTAAATGCTATGACAAAGAATTATGAAAGCTATGACTAGGGTTTAGGATGCAGCGCCATATAACCAATGCATAATCAATGGTTTTGGAATGTAGTTTTGAAAAAAAAAACAATCACTGAGATTTTAATGGAACAGTTTTACCTTTGTATTTGTCCTGCATAGAAATGCCACTGTAAACATGGTACTCACAGTTTATTTGAAATACTCGGCAAGGTCTGAACATCTTTTATAATTGCAAGGCCGAGTTCAACCTACAATAACCTTTGCTTCAAATCCTCCCGCTTACTCTTTGCTGTAGACACAGGGCTCACAATCTTATGACTATTAGAAACTGGCATGGGCCTATCTCCTTGTGTTGGAATGACTGTTACAAATTGGCATGGTCTTATGACTATTACAAACTAGTGACCCCGCACACACATACTCCTCTCGGGTCTCGGTGGGAATGACCGTTGGAACAATACTGCAATCCTTTTCATAAGGACTGATATCAAGAATCAGCATACGCTAAATCAAATAGAGACATTCCAAACTGAATCGTAACAATAAAGATACAGCTCACAACCAGATACAGCTTCCCCAAGCAAGCTAGTTTCCATAATTGGACAAGTTGAAAGGTGTCATGAAGAACCTATAATGACTGTCTCAGAATGATAGCATTTTGGTGAGTTAATTTGTTTGTGTAGAAGTATGAATGGATTGGTTGGATCAATGGATTGGAATGGATTCCATTGGTTTTGCTCAAATAAGTTGTCTAGTTATTTTGGTTTTCCTCTGTTATTATAGTTTAAAAGTAGTAGTTTAAGGAGGAATTTTGAAGTTAGACCCTAGAATGATCAATGTAGAGGGGCTTAGAGGGTCCTTAGTTTTGAAACCCTGTTTTATAATTTTTTCCCCTGTGTGGGATTCAAACATGGTGCTATTTGGTTTGGTTTTATTTTTATCTCAGAACTCTAATATAGTTGGTATTTTGTGACAAAAACTTCCTTGGCTTAAACTTTATGTTTCTTTTAAATATTATTAGTAATATAAATTCAACTATAACCCTTTGTTGATAAAAATAAATAAATAGAATTACAATGTAATCAAAAGTTTAGCTAGGTTTTTTTGGTTAACCATTGTGTGAACCTTTCCCCTATGATCTAATGCAAGAGATGTATTTGAAATAAACTTGATAAGCTTTTTTATCCAAAAATGATTTAGTAGAATGAATGGTTGACTTACATTCTTATCCTCAATAGTAGTACATTCTTATCCTCAATAGTGGTAGAATCTAGATATCTAAATTGTATTATAGATCTCATTAATGATTTATTTTTTTAGTTTTAAAGAAATATAAAAAATTATGCCATTGGAAGTCACTAATCATAAGATATACTTAGTAACAAAAAGTAGCATTATAAGGAAATCACACATAATCAGTCTTAAATTAATTTGAACAAGTTATTTATGCCAAACACATTTTCTTTACTTACTTGCGACTACCTTTTAACCTTTACAATTTGGTTGTCTTTCAAACCATAATTTTCTTTGTTCCCAAAACTTGCTCCCTTATTTCTCCTTTTCACCAAGGGACATTGTAAGGCCCAACCTTGGGTGCAACGATTTCAACTTCTTCTTCCTTTAGTGGGATCCATGGTTATGAGTTAGCCAAATCAAATCGAGGGAATGTGTAACAAGGCCCACGTTATAGTGTCAAAATTGTGCTCTTCAAAAGATTGATTAATATCTTGATATGCCTAGATCTTGGATATTTGGTATGTTTGAGGTCCATCCTTCAAGAATTTAGACTTTCATGACTTTTTGATCTTGTTTTATCTTAAATATCTTATTCATTTTATATTTGTATGGTGTTGGATATTGAATCTATATTCAACTATGGCTTGATGATGTTACATGCATAGAATAACTTTGATTGTGTTTATTATGATGTTGTTGTGAATGGATGATTTATTAGGTTATCACATTTCTTATGTGGTTTACATGCATAATTTAACTAAGGATTTTATTCTTGATGTTTTGAATGTTTGTATTACATGTCCTAATAATTGAATTTATATGAAATTGAAATGCCATCAAATATGATTGTGATGATTTATTGAATTATGTAATGGGTGTAATTATTGATCAAATGTATGAACTTGAATGTATTTGGTTTTATGTTGCATTGGCTATTATTGTTATTATGATGGAGTAATGCTTGCAATTGAGTGTGCAAGTGATTTCCATTGCTAATGGAAGTTTAGAGGTCCTCTTTGAAACATTAAATCTAATTACTCAAAGAAGATGAGTTATAGTCCATGTGGAGGGACTATGACTCACATGTGTTGTGTAATGTGGTATGTAGATTAATGTTATTTAAATGATGTGAATTTGTGAGTAGTGTGTTGTGCATTTTGTGTGGTGTGTGTTGTTGGGTGTTGAATGATTGAATAAAGTTGTCATGCATAGTATTAATTTTTTTATGTCTTTCTCTAAGAGTTTAAAGATGATTACAAATTGTTAATCTCTACTTCATTTTGTTGTTTTTAAGGTCCCAAGTAACATGGTCATGAATTAGATATAACTTGGGCTATGTGTTTTGATTTATAACTTTAAAGATGACAAAAAAATTGGGTCAAAGAGGTGTAACCACCCTATTCCATTCACTAACATCTTGTTAGGGTTGTTGGTCATGTGGATAAGCCTTCTACGACTCACTATGAGGGAGGACACAAGAGGCTCCTCATGAAGAGGAATCTTCTAGGTGGAAACTCTTGGAAGTCCCTCAAGAGGTTGAGTGTCCTAAGGGGTTAGCTCACACATGTGTGAGAAAAATAATAGGGTTGACCTTGAGATTTGATGTTGAGGTGACAATTGTCACCCTCACATTCAATGTTGATATTAGGTTTTCTATTTATTTTTACCTTGTGGGGTTGGTCATTGTGTAACTTATCAACTATTGGAGACAAATTGAAAGAGTTTCTTGGAGAGTTGGATAAAGATGATTAAAAGTTTGCAGATTTCATTAAAATCTACTTAAAATTTTGTGAGATTTGAGAGGTGTACGATCTATACATTTAGTTGTAGTTGTATTAGTATAATGAATTAAATGGATGTGAACTTAAATATTGTGTGTGATTGCGATGGATGCCATTTTATTATTTATTTTTTGTGTTTAGGTTGAGTATTGAGGTAAGATTTCCTCCTAGATTGAAAGCACCCCATATAATGGGGTTGAGTGAGAGGGACCCTTTATCAAGAGAATTTTTATTATGAGTACCCATACTTTATGGTGAATTTGGCATGGGTGGAGGTTTTTGTTACATGACTTGTGAAGAATGAAATATTTGTGGTGAATTTTGTCAATGTTTTTTGATTAAAATCAGCAGCCTAACAAAGGGGCTAACCCTTACACAATCATTACCTAAAGGTGTCAAAGAAAACAACAACACATTAGTAGGGGTGTTGGATTTTACAAGTATAGGTTGTCTATGACACACAAATAGTAAAGGTACTGACAAATACAAGATACAAAACATAAACAACACACTAACATAAAGGCTAGTAGTCCTCCTCAAGAGTGGGAGGGAAACTCATTCACCACATGTAGAGAAAAATGTGAGTTTGAGGAACTATTTTTTCTACATCATCAGACAACTGTCCAAGAAATATTGTCCTTAGGATCCCCACCAAAAGGAGTAGTAGCTAAAGAGACTCTATTTGGACAATTGTCAGTACAAGGGCAAGAGGGTTGAGAAAGTTGTGTATTGTCAATTGAAGATTGGAGCAAAGGAGTAGTAGTTGAAGAGATGTCTTCATGACTAGAAGGGCCACATTAGTAGGACCAAGAGTGATAGGATCAAGAGTGATATGCTCATGTACAACTTAGTTTACAAAAATAGCATCACCCAAATTTGCAACGTCCCTCAGATTTGCAAATGGAGATTCATCAAGATGACTGTCCCAACTAGAGAATCACAACTTTATATTATAGGTTCTTCATGGAACCTTTCAACTTGTCCAATTATGCAAACTCATGCCTTGCCTGGGGCAGCTATATCTAGTTGTGAGATCTTCATATTAGCAGTTCATATTGCACTATAAAGGTCTCCGTGCAATCCAAAACCAGTTCTCGTACCTTCCATAGTACTAATACCAATCATGCAATATAAGATTTATGATTCTCTAGTTGGGACAGTCATCACACTATTTGTGGACCCTTTGTCTACCTAAGAGATTTTTGTATCTTGAAATATATGAATCATTCATGTTTGTGCATCCTCATTGTCTGTCTCATATTCATGTGTAGCTTATTTAAACAATAGATTCATCACTACAATGAGAAAGTTACCACCAATACACATCAAACATAAGGTGCATTTGATTGAAAGATTGGTCATTGTCCCTATAATGACTGTCCCAGAATGACAGCATTTTGGTGAGTTAATTTGTTTGTGTAGAAGTATGAATGGATTGGAATGGATATGGGCAGAGTATAGAAGAGTTTAGAATGATTTTATAAGAGTTTCTTGTGGATGAGAAGGAAAATCCATAGTGCTTAGGGGAATAGTGTCTCATATTCATGTGTAGCTTATTTAAACAATCCATTGAACTGTACCAATAGTTGAAATAAAAGTAATGATTCATATGTTTCAAGGTAATAATGCAGTAATTGGGGAAGAACGTCTAAGTTATTTCATCAATACTACACATGAATATGAGACAAAAAATAAGTATGCTATGATAAAATTGTTTGTGAATTCCTTAAAAGAAAGTGCCAAAGAATGGTACAAAAATATCCTAGACAGTAGTACTATTTCAACTTCATATTCATATTTCTTCATATTTCTTCTAAATAGTGTGATGACTGTCCCAACTAGAGAATCACAACTTTATATTATAGGTTCTTCATGGAACCTTTCAACTTGTCCAATTATGCAAACTCATGCCTTGCTTGGGGCAGCTGTATCTAGTTGTGAGATTTTCAGATTAGCAATTTGTATTGCACTATAAAGGTCTCGAAGCAATCCAAAACCAGTACTCAGTACTAATACCAATCATGCAATATAAGAATTATGATTCTCTAGTTGGGATAGTCATCACACTTTTTGTGGACCCTTTGTCTATCTAGGAGATTTTTGTATCTTGAAACATATGAATCATTCCTATTTGTGCATCCTCATTGTCTGTCTCATATTCATGTGTAGCTGATTTAAACAATAGATTTGTCACTACAATGAGAAAGTTACCACCAGTACACATCAAACATAAGGTGCATTTGATTGAAAGATTGGTCATTGTCCCTATAATGACTGTCCCAGAATAACAGCATTTTGGTGAGTTAATTTGTTTGTGTAGAAGTATGAATGGATTGGAATGGATATGGGTAGAGTATAGAAGAGTTTAGAATGATGTTATAAGAGTTTCTTGTGGATGAGAAGGCAAAGCCATAGTGCTTAGGGGAATAGTGTGATGACTATCCCATATCCATTCCAATCCATTGAATTGTACCATAAAACTATACCAATAGTTGAAATAAAATTAATGATTCCTATGTTTCAAGGTAATAATGTAGTAATTGGGAAAGAACATCTTAGTGCAATCCAAAACCAGTTCCTGTACCTTCCATAGTACTAATACCAATCATGCAATATAAGAATTTTCATCTGCCTTCTTTGTACAAGTTTATACATTATTATGCTATTAAGTGATTGGATACCAAAGTTCTTGCTACCGTATTTTAGGAACATCATTGATGAGACATTCATTTCACAACCCACTCATAAATTTTAATTTTTAAAGGTAAGAATTGAGGAACGTAGAATTGTGTGAAATTTAATGTTGATTTGAGGCATATATTATTAATTTTTTTTGGTAAGTTAGTTCAAACATTAGGTTTTTGGTATTATACATGATGAGCAATGTGTGACTATAAATGCACACACACACATAGACTATCATTTACAGTTACACATTGCTATTATAAAGGTGGCTTCATAGCGTTATATTAAAACCAAGAAACTCTAACATCATTCTAAACTCTTCTATACTCTGCCCATATCCATTCCAATCTGTTGATCCAATCCATTCATACTTGTACACAAACAAATTAACTCACCAAAATGTTGTCATTCTGGGACAGTCATACCATGTCCATAAAACTATACCAATTGTTGATATAAAAGGAATGATTCATATGTTTCAAGGTAATAATGCAGTAATAATGTAGTACTATTTCTTCATATTCATATTTCTTCATATTTCTTCTAAATAGTGTGATGACTGTCCCAACTAGAGAATCACAACTTTATATTATAGGTTCTTCATGGCACCTTTCAACTTGTCCAATTATGCAAACTACCTTGCCTGGGGCAGCTATATCTAGTTGTGAGATTTTCATATCATATTTCTCTCAGTAAGAATATTAGTCGTGGCATAGGATCCTTCAACTGTTTGTGGACCCCTTGTCTATCTAGGATATTTTTGTACCTTGAAACATATGAATCATTCCTGTTTGTGCATCCTCATTGTCTATCTCATATTCATGTGTAGTTGATTTAAATAATAGATTCGTCACTACAATGAGAAAGTTGCCACAACTATTCTTACTGAGAGAAATATGAGGGCTTCTAGCAAATATGTTAAGAGATCAGATATGAAAATCTCACAAGTAGATAGATTACTAGTATTGGAAGTATTATGGACTTGTAGAGGCAATTTAACAGTTCAGGAAACTAAGAAATGAGTTGTCATTATGGTAAGCCAAAAGAATGGTGTTGGGAGTATTATTGGAGGTGCTTAACATTGGAAAGTTACCATGTTAATGTCATTAAAAAAATAAAAAAAATTAAGGCCTACAATATTTTATGATAATGTTCTATTTGAAATAGGGTCATCAAGTTAACAATGAAATAAAAAAATCCATGCTTGTATTCATATGATTAGGAGAGCTTTCTTTGTGTTTTCATTACTTAAGAGTAGCCTATATATGGAGGTAAGGAGTCCTACAATGTTATTCAGTTTCCCTAGTTATTTACCTGATTTTATTTATTTAAATCTACTCTTTACAATTATTTTTCTATCTATACACCCTCTATTGCTATTGTAATGGCAAAGCATCAGAACCGTCCATTTGTAAACTTTGATTTGGTATGATAAATGTCCCTTTGCGTTGAGAAAATTATAGCTAAGAAAATGGTTCTTTAGTAACGATTTGTATTTGCAAGTTGCAAACAAATCATCCTTCTTCCATTAACGAGTCATTCCATTCAAGAAAGACCATGTCTGACGATATCAACGCACAAAAAAATAGGGAGACAATTGCTAGACTGTGGTCTAACTTAAAAAGAAAAGGTGATGGAAAATGTTATTGTCCTTGCAAAATTTGTAAGGGCTTAAAGACTCGAAGATATCTAATCAAAACAGCTGAGGAACATTGTAGGCAACATGGTCACATTGAAAGGGGAAACAAATTTCGTCCATTGGTATGTATTTTAATAATTTATAAAATACATAAGACATGATTTGATGATGACATCATGGTCATGGTTAATATAAGGTCATCATTTTCATATAGGTCAACGTCCCTGAGTTTCATGTTATGGACCATGACAATCCGGAGAATGTGGATTTCCAAATGAGGGCACATGGAGGTGTGAATATAGAAGTAGAAGGTAATGATACCATGGAAGAAGACCACGATGATGAAGAAGATCACGATGATCAAGATGATCATGATGATGATGATGATGATGATGATGTTGACACAGAGCTTGATGTACCTATACTTGAGAAGGCACACGAGCCCCTATATGAAGGCTCCGAAACAACTCTTCTTGTCGTTGTATTATTGTTGGTGAACTTGAAGGTTATGAATGGTTTATCCAATGTAGCAATGACATGTATGTTAAGGTATGTCATCTTTTTTCATTATTTTAGTCGTAATTCCCTTACAATTAACATTGGGTAAATCATGTAGCAATTAATATTCTTTAAATTAACAAATTATATTTTTGGTCGTAGGTTGATAGGTGAGTGTTTGTTACCACCATCAAACATTCTACCTCACTCGTACCAAGAATTATCTGCCATTATGAAAGATATTGGAATGGAGTATCAAACAATACATGCATGTCCGAATGATCATATTATATATCATAAACAACATGAATTTGCAATAGAATGCCCTATTTGTCATATTAGTAGATATCAATCAGATCGAATAACAAAAAAGGTTCCTCGCAAGGTTCTTCAGCATATTCCCATTATTCCACGTCTGCAATGATTATTTAGGTGCAATAGCTTGGCACAATTTATGGATTACCATGCACGCAATAGAAGTCAAGATGACATTATGCGAATGCCTACGGATGGTTTGGCATTTAAGGAAATAGAGGAAAAATGGCCACACTTTAAAGAAGAACTTCATAATCTCAAGCTTTCATTGGTAGCAGATGGTGTCAATCCTTTTGGAGAGATGAGATCTACTTACTCGGTGTGGCCTATTTTTGTTATCAACAATAACGTACCTCCTTGGTTGTCCATAAAGAGGGAGCACATAATGTTGGCACTGATTGTTCTAGGTATTTTTTGATTTAATGGTCATCTAAATTAATTTATTATTAATAATCCATCAAAATGGTCATAATAATTATGTAATATTTTTGTTCATTCAACTAGGTAAGTACCAAGTTAAAGATATTAATGTATATATTGAGCCCCTTATCGACGAGTTGATGGTGTTACGGAATGGGGTTACTATGTATGACATCTCTAGACCAATAGGACAAAGACAATTTCAATTTCATGCAATGTTTGTATGGACAATACATGATGCCCCTGGGCTAAAACATTTTTGTGGTATGTTCTCTTCTTAACACCTCTTTTTTGGTATGTTATAGTGCCAACACAAAGTTAACACATTTAATCCAATTATACACGATCTTGTAGGTCTTCAGACAAAGGTAAAATTTGCATGTCCAGTTTGTGGTCCAAAGATGAAATCTTGTCATTCAAAAAGTTTAAGAAAGCAGGTGTTCGATGAGAATAGACACTTTCTCCACAAAAATAATAAGTACCAAATTACCGAAAAACATCTTTTTAATGGGAAAGAAGAAACTACATCAAAGCCACGGAGAATGACACCTCACCTATGGAAGTCGACATACAATAAAATAAATCATCGAGGTAATGTCATTCCATCTAATGGTTTTTGTTTCAAATTTATATTTTGATATTGTGTTTTGTTTACTGATGATGTAATTGATGCTTGTGAAGGTCGTCAAGGCATCAATGACCAACTTTCAAAAGGACTGAAAAGTTATCCTACACAATTTACTAGGTTGTCGTACTATGAGCAACTCCCAATTGTGCATTTGTTTGATCCTATGCATGTTGGAAAGAATGTAATAGAAACATTATGGAAAATCTTGGATGGAAGGTGTGACAAAGACCAAATTGTCAAAATTTGTAGTGACATTGAAGAATCCAACCATGCAATGAAAAATGTCATTCGATCAAATAACAATAGAGACCAGATTGATACAAGTGCCCTTAGTTGGTTATTGTCAGAGTGGCAGAGCAATGCTATAAAAGAAGTAATAAAAAAAATATGATTTCCCACAGGATTTGTTGCGAACATAAACGATCTCATATCAAAGAAAAGTTAATTTGGGTCAGGGATGAAAACACATGATTGGCATATATTTATTAAGGTAATTCATGTTATATACATTTATTAAGGTATTCACTATATATTTGTATACTGCATGTAGTTTTCATTGCATTCTTTTATAAAATATTAACAAGATCATTTTACAAATATTGCAGTACGTTCTACCTCTATCTCTCCCACACCAGTTCACCAACAGTGTCAAACAAGTTATATATGATCTTGAAAAATACATGAGGTGGTTGTCATCTAAAGAAATCAGTAAAGAAGATATAAAATATTGGAAGAGAAAAATTCCTCTTCTTATGTGTGAAATGCAAAAGTGTCTATCTTCAACTTTTTTCAATGCACTAGAACACTACCTCATACATCAAGTTGAGGAGATTGAATTGTGTGGACCTGTACCAACTAGGTCAATGTGGATGGTTGAGAGGCACTTAAAATTTTTGAAAGGCTTGGTTCAGCAGAGAGCACATCCTGAGGGTTCTATGGTGGAGGGATATATGGTATACTAGACCATGGTGTACATTACTGAATATCTTCCTAAGTTTGCAGCAAAGATCCATGTAGATCATATTTGGGATCCCAACTCCATTAAAAAATTTGAAGGGGAGTACTTGATGGGAAAAGGTAGATTGAGGAAAGTGAGAGGTACATCTAAGATGTTGTAGTTAATTAATTCTTATAAATCTTCAATATAAGTTATTTATAATTGGTGTATTTTTTTTGATACAGTTGGTCAAGAGTGGGATGTAATACATTTGTATATTGCGAATAATCTTGATTGGATGACAGTATGGATTGAACGATGTCAACAAAATGGCTGCTCATTAACATGGGAAAGTGTTGTTTCATTGGTTAGAGAAGCTCATCATAATGGAGATTCCAATGTTACGCCAATGGTAATTGATCTAGCACATAGTTTAAGAGGTGGACAGGTACGTACAAATTTATTAATGATCATGACTCGACGTATGTTTCATATCAACTCACAATGCAAATAAGTTACACATGCTTGAAAAATTGTAGGTTAAGCACCACAAAGCTATGTACTATCATGGCCACAAATTTTGCATAAAAAAGTTGGATGACACAAAGAAAACATGTGATTCTGGGATAACTGCAGTTTTCGAGGTCACCAATATATCATCTAGAAATGACATACATCCTCAACAATCTCAAAATCAATACTATGGCATCTTGGATGATATAATTGAGTGTGACTTTAACTCCTTCAAAGTAGTTCTATTCGTCGTCAAATGGTACAGGTTACGACTAAATCAAAATGATCCAGATAGAACTCTTATTCAACATGATAATAGATTTACAATGATTAATACAAGGTCATTTGAGCCAGTTGGAGATGAGCCCTATGTTCTTCCAAGCCAATGTGAGCAAGTGTTTTACTCAAAGGTTTCACATAAACAGGGTTGGTCATTTGTTGTTAGACATGATCCAAGAGGAAGGCCGATAAAGTATAATGTTATGGAAGAAGATATTGAAGATGATGAAGAAGTAGATGATGAAGATCAAGATGATGGTGATGATGATGATGATGATGATGATGGTGATGATGATGATGATGGTGATGGTGATGATGGCAATGATGATGATGGTGATGGTGATGATGGCGATGATGATGGCGATGATGATGATGATGATGATGATGATGATGATGATGATGATGATGATGATGATGATGATCAATGACATAATTGAAATGATTGACATGATTTATCGCTTTCAATTGTAATGATTACATATTTATTGTGTTCAATTCTAATTATTACAATATATGTGATTTATAATTAACAATGTTTGTATTGTGTTTGATTATCACCCTTTTTGCAAACAGGCAATTGACTACAGACATCATCACCCCTTCTGTTGACGATCTTGCATTCCATATATAAGGTAAATTTTTTCATGTTTATGATGTTGCATATTGTTCATGTTGTCTTCTAAGTTATTTGTAGCATACGTATCATGTAATTTTTAGCTAACTTAAGATAAATGATTAACATATGCAGGAAATTTGACCCCTTTGATGTGGATCATGCACAATGACATGGATCAGCAGGTATAAGTCAATAAATAGACATATTTTTCTTATATTCTTCTTGTTTATCATTGAGCACATATGTTATAAATAGACATATTATATAATCATATAATGTATATATAAACAAAGAAGAACTGTATAGAAATATAATTATATAATCACTTTCAACTTAGTACATTTTATATCTCATTTGATGGATTGCAGGACCCACCAAATAGGTACTTGTCAGATCTATCTACATCGAATGAGGGAAATGAGGGAATGGTAGATGAAAGTTCTACATGTAGTACGGCTAAAATAGGGAGATCAACTAGAGGTCAAAAGATTAGAAAAAAATTTGATAAACGCATGCAATTTTTTCTTCATAATGGGGGGTCATGTTCCTATGATGATGAGACCAAAGGAAACATCAAGGTGCCCTTTCAGTACACACACATTGAGAAAGAATGGGTACCTAATGAGCTACCTCCAATTAACACTAATTTTTGTGTTAATGAGAGGATATATCACATTGCTCCATCCTCATTACATGGTTTGGGCCTATTTTCCATGGATGGGATAAAGGTATGTTACAAAAAAGTTGTTGAATTGTTCAAGTATGTCGGTCTGTGTTACAATTACAATGATTGGATGCAGATTGTTCAATATAAAAAAAGTATGCTTAGGTATGCACTATCAGCTAATTATATACAACGGAAAGAAAATGATCAAAGTAAAAGATTTGCAATGTACATTGATGGGAGACCAAAAGAAATAGGTAATATTGTGGGTTTTATAAATAGTACGCGACCTTCCTCAACTAATAAGCAACCCAATTACATATTTGAGGTGCGTGAGGGGAATCAATTTTTTGTATGTACGATAAAATCAATAAGTGCAGGGGAAGAACTACTAATAGATTACCATTTAAATCGCATAGATACAAACAAAGTTACTATCATGAGGGTGGTAAGTACTATATACCATTTTATTAATAAGTTTTTTTTTGCTAAGTCTATTGCTTTCAGTTAGCTAAAGTTTTTATGTTTAATCTTTGTCACAGGATGATATGGATCCCGCACATGATAGAGGCCACGAGGATGCTCCTCCCACCCATTCTTCAGCAGGGGTAAACCTTATTGAAATTGTACAAATTAGATAGTTGAAAAATGTTATATTATTACGTTATTTTATTTACGGTTTTGGAGTTTTTATGATAATTTTACTGATATTCCTATCACAATTTGATGTTCAGGATAGGGGAAAAGCACCTGCAGTAAATACAGAGGCAATAGCTACCCCTTCTGATGATGATATAGCAGAAACACCTAATGGAACAATTATGTTGAAGAAAAAAATTTAAAAAATCAATTTAGAAATAATGAGAATTTTGGATGAAGCAAATATTCCAACCGAGGAGACAATGAAGAGGCTATTTGAATTGAGAGCTCAAGCACGTCGTTATGAAGTAAGCAGTAATGAATCTTTAGTTATAACAAAAGTTCAATAAAGGTTTATATTTTATACTCTTTTATATTGTGAAGTAAAATATGTAATATGTGTTCTTGTTATAGGATTTTTTGGCAATT
This sequence comes from Chamaecyparis obtusa, assembly GCA_027943335.1. NCBI lineage: Eukaryota > Viridiplantae > Streptophyta > Pinopsida > Cupressales > Cupressaceae > Chamaecyparis > Chamaecyparis obtusa. Next base: position 40,941 of record BSBK01000559.1, on the reverse strand, counting down.
GATCCAGAACCTGGTCAAGGACAATGCGGTGAGGCCAGAACTAGTAGAGCTCTGGCCACCATTGGTAAAATAATCCTTTAGTTGACAAGTTAAAAGGAATTTTTTATTTGGAACATTCAAAAACTTCTTAAGTTAACTCTTACTTTTATTCTTTCAGAATGTCTTTGCTAATAATGTATTGTTCAGGTCATCAAGTGCAGGAGACTCCTCCTAGGAGGTCGACGGACATCCATTGGAGATTGCCGAGTGTAATGTCGGCAACAAGGGGCATGCAAACATCGATGCCTTCATGGTCTATTCCAGCTGGTAAATCCTTGTTTTGCTATATTTGGTTTTGTGTTAATTATGAGTTGATAATTTGTACTTTAATCTTTGGTGCATCACATAGTGGATTATTTTTTTGGAGTAGGAGATACACCGGTGCCACCATCTAGTACACTAGATACAGATCAGAGTACATGTATTGGTGATAATTCACCATCATTTCCTAGAGCTACCCGTGTTTCTAGCACGGGAGTTATGCAGACATCATTGTTGATTGACAATGATGAATCGATGCCTTTAAAATGTCCTAAGCTTCCAAGTACTTTAAATAATTATTTTTTATATTGTAATATGCATTTACCTATTCATAAAAAGCTTTGGATTGATTATCCCATGACATTTTTTGTAGGAAATGATTCATTTTATAAGAAGCTCTATGACCTCGCACTGCAAATATTTGGGCCCACCATACGTACAAGGTGGAACAACATAAGTGAACTAACTTTATCCCACTATTTTTTTTTCATATCATTAATTGGTACAACATTTTTCCTTTCATTCGGGTCTTTTCTTTTACTAGCTATATCTAACAATTTTGTGTTTTTTCTTAAAAGGTGGAACTTGCAAGAAAAAAAATTAAAAGATCAGCTCATTAAATATTTAGAGCATGAGTTTGGTAATAATATTTTTGATGAGAAGAAAATTTTAGAAAGAGCTTGCAAACATTTTAAGATTGTGAGGGACTCATATAGAAAGAGTCTCGTCCAGAACCTAAAGTATGAGCGTCCTCCCTTTATTCCAGTGAGGGATTGGAATGAGTTCATTTTGGATGCAAAGGAGAAAGGGGATGCTCAAAGAGGAATTACACCAGCAAATGCGAGAAGGTATGCAATAGTATTAACTACTAGTACAATGTAATAATGCACTAATTAGTGATCTTTATATCTATATCATCTAACATATTTCAAACTTTTTATAGGTTGCAAGACACATCAAAAGCAACAAAGGCTAGGCTGCAAAATATTGGGCAGCACAGACTTGGCTCTGGTGGATATTCAAAAATTAAAGCATGAATTGTAAGTAGCAGTAAATGAATTGCAGAGAAAAATTATTTATAAAATGCAAATAATTTTGTTTAATCAAAAAATGCAGGGCTCTGATTTTAATTTAGAGGCCACGGAAGAACACAAAAAAATTGCCTTCAAGGAAGGCTATGAAGCCATGGTTGAATGCCTACAGCAAGCTTCCAGTGGCCCAACCGAAGAGTCTCCTGCATCATGTGTATAGGTAAATATGCCAAAAAATATATTAGAAATTGAATACTTGAGCAACAATCTATTTGATAATAATGTGCATGACATTGCAATGCAACCTCTTAATCATGACACAGATCATATGCCGCATCATGAAGCCCCTGATGTGCATACTCTCCATGGAGGTGCTCATTTTCTATTTAAAACTAATTATGTAATTATTAATACAATTTAACATCTTAAATTGAACGTGGTGTAACCTTTTTGTGTATATTTTAGAGGATACAGAATCATGTCATGTTGAACGAGTGCCAGAGGATGTTCAGACTAATCACCATGTAGATCATGTGGCACATTCAGGTAAAGAAAATCTATGTTTTGTTCTTTTAAATTAATTATTTGATTTATAGTTCTTTTACTTAAATAAATACTCGTAATTCACTAATATAAAATGGTGTGAATTTAACTCATGAAGTAGTTGTTATTGCAGTGGACCCCCCTTTGGCGCAGTGGCCTCGTGTTCCTAAACAGATGAGGAGGAGACATGCGTTGGAATTAGAACCAGTAGAGGAGGGGAATGATGAGGACATTGATCTTCCTCTTAGAAATTACATGATTAAAAAAAATAGCAAGAAACCCAAAAAGAAATGATTGTAATTAACATTTTTTGCTAATGAAAGAACGTTGTCTTAATGGATGTAATTTTGTACTAGTAATGTTGATGAATGATGTGTTAATGAATTCTTCATGAATGTTGTGTGTTAATGAATTTTATGTGTTAATGAATTATTCATGAATGTTGCATGTTAATGAATTTTGTGTTAATGAATTATTCATGAATGTTGTGTGTTAATGAATTTTATGTGTTAATGAATGTTATCATGTGATTATAATGATTGAATGTTATATTTCAAAAATGGATGAATGAATGAATGAATGTTTTTAAATGTTAATGGGGAATTTAGAGTGATGTTGGGGGGGGGGGGGAGGGGCCAAATGAGCTTCCACCTTCACGTGGTTGGCCTTGTTTAGTAAAGAATATTAAACTATTCTCGAAACCAAGTGAAGCTCAAACTTTAAAGATAAGCTTAGAGTTAATAGTGACAACCAATTAGCAAGTCGTAATGAAGTTCTTCGTTACGGGTACCTTTTTAGTTTTTATAGCACAATGTCATGTTTTAATATTGTGCAGTTTTTTTCTTAAGTCAAAGTATTCTTTTATTATAAGAACATAATGTATGACCATTTTAGTAACTATTCTAACATCATTTTATGACAAATCCTATTTTGGAAAAGATGGCGATAAGTGGTGCTGTCTATTCCTTGGGAGATTGGATTACACAAGTCTGTATCTCAAAATCATTTACATGTGGTAGAAATGCATACTTACAACCATTTCATTCTACATTTAAAAATATTGATGACACTCTAGACACAAAATAATGCTCATGCTGTTGACTTGACAGTGCTATGAAGGCAAACCAATTTTTGAATTTGAACGAACCCGGATGTTCAGATCTGGTCTCCTTGGATTTAGTCTTCATGGTTCTTTGTCTCATTATTACTATCATCCTAGTGAGGTAACACCTTTGCCTTCTTTCTTAGTCTCTTACAGTTCATACTTGTTTAATTTGAATAATTTTTGAGTTCCTTGCAAAAAGGGTATGACAAACAAATATGGTTATATAGGCTCTATTTCCTTTACTTGAACTTGATGTTATGATTTATCATTTGACATTTTATTATTTTGATGTTGAACTTGAAGCATATGATGAAACAATGGTATGATCATGATGCTATGATTACAAGTTTATGTTGTTTTTGTTCTTTATATGATATTATGTGACATTCTAATCTAGATTCATGCTTATAGCCTATATCCATTCATAATGTTTCTCCAAATCATCCCTTTGTTGCTGCATCTTTGCTATCAAAAATTGAGAGAAGATGACACCTTTTCGTTAATATCAAAAAACTCATACCATAATTTAGGAGAGCAAAAGGAGATCATTTTTCTTCACAAGAAAAGAACTAAAGCATTGATATTAGTTTTCTAAGTGAAATTTACATTGTTAGAAGACTACAATCCTCAATCATCTCATGCCTTCTCTCTTTGGAAATCCCAACCAATGGGCTTTGGATTTTCACCTTGTTCTCATTCATGTTTTGTGGACATGCTAGTTCTGTACACAGGAATGTCCAAGTTTGTTGGGGTATGTCATACCCAAAGAGTTGGATGTGTTATCTTTCCTAATTTCAACACTTTATGATTCTCTAGTTGGGACAGTCATCACACTGTTTGTGGACCCTTTGTCTATCAGCTAGGAGATTTTTGTGTCTTGAAACATATGAATCATTCCTATTTGTGCATCCTCATTGTCTATCTCATATTCATGTGTAGCTGATTTAAACAATAGATTCATCACTACAATGAGAAAGTTACCACCAGCACACATCAAACATAAGGTGCATTTGATTGAAAGATTGGTCATTGTCCCTATAATGACTGTCCCAGAATGATAGCATTTTGGTGAGTTAATTTGTTTGTGTACAAGTTGTGAGATTTTCATATTAGCAGTTCGTATTGCACTATAAAGGTCTCGGTGCAATCCAAAACATGACTGCACGTAGGGATTGCAACATAATAATTTCAATTCACAAAACTCCTTCAATCAAATTTGCACTAATATTGTAATTTCACATGAAAAAATAAAACAAACTTGTCAGTAAAAATAGGTACCTGTGTGTGTGCTGTTGATGCACTTCGAATCATTATTGGAAATTCTTTGAACCACTTCATACTGCACATTAATGTTTATGTTCATTTCTATTTTTCAATCTTTGGTTCTTAGTCGAAAAGGTTTCAGTGCATCTGTATCAGATTGCTAAAACATCTCTATGGTGGACCTTCACTAATTGGTTGCTTGCAGACTTCACGCCTCTATTGAGAAACCTCGCAGATTTGAATCCTCCATCAAAAATTCTGTACAATTCCTAAAACATATTCTCCTTTATGCAAGTCACAAATTTTATTTTTCTAGTAAAAAACTTTGGTCCACACTCTACAAATATCAGTTAGCCATATTGGGAGCAACTTGATTTCATTTTTTCATTGATTGCACTGTTATTCTTGTATATGGAATAAGAGTATCCATCCTCTTTCTGAAAATCACTAATAGAAGTCACATCATAACTTTACCCATTTCTTGCAAAACTATTATTTTCTATTTTCCCAAATGAAATCATTCCTCCAATAACAACTGCACTTGAACATACATCATCAACATTATCAATAACATTTTCAACTTGTAACACCAGTAATAATGTTTCCATCCAGATTCTACACCCCTATCTAATTATCAGCACATTCTTGATCCAGAACAACAATACATTACCTTTCATAAATTCAATGGCTTATCAATTTTTCATTACTATGCAAGTACATTATGTGCCATCTCATAACACTACCTCTAATTCTCCTTATATATGGACTGCAATTCAATACAACCACAACTTTCACTGTCACTTCAAATGAAATGAAACACCTTTTATTGTGCAATTTTCAAACACTTGAAGCAACCCCTTTTATAAATTCAGATATCAACTTCATCAATCATTTGAACTCTTCAAATAGTGAAATGCATCTTTATTACAAGTCCCCATGAACAAATGTTGACATTGAACACAAATTTCTTTCTCATTATAGCTGCAATTTTATCAAACTTTGGCTGTAAACAATGATTTCACCATAATATAAGAAGGTTTTACAATTGAACCTCTACCATATGCAGTGATTTCTATTATTTTTACCCCTTGCAATCTATTATTTTTGTATTACAACTTTGTTTGTGATGCAAATTCATCTTTGTCAAAATGTTTTGAACTTACACATTGCTTTTCATATTGTTGTTGTAATCAGTCATAACTCATCCAATCCAAGCATTTCATGCCACTTTCATAACTCTCTTTTCATTTTGTGATCTGCAGCTTTAACATTGTCATCTATTATAGTTTGGTGCTTCGATAATGTCTTAAATTGCTATATAAACCAATACCATTAATGGACATTATATAATGCCACGGGCAGTAGTGATAAACTTCAGATTTCCTTCACTACATAAACTTTGCAAAAGCATCAACCCTTTGTGATTATTGTTCATTATTTCAGATTGGTTGTCTTCATTCTTGGAATTTGATCAACTCTAATCTTTTAAATTATTAGATTTCTACAATCTATATATATTGTGGGATAGTTTTTCTAGATCACATTCTGTGATTCATCATTCTTATTTTTCTTTTCCTTTTTTCCTCTTGCATCTTGATGATGGATCACAGAGTGGGATCCAAAATATTGATGATAAAAAAAATTCACACAATCGAATTCAAAATATTTTCTTTTTGTTCTCTTGCATCTTGATGATAGATCATAGAACCTAATCCAAAACATTGATGATAAAAATTACTCACAATCGAATCTAAAAATAACTTGCACATTACTCTAATCCTTTTCCCAAATCTCCATTGTGTCCATTCAACCAAGGACTAAAAATTTCTTCTTGAAGATTTGAATTGAAACTTTGTGCAGCTGGATAAATAATAGACCAAGAAAGAATTAAAAACAAGATGATTTTTTGGATAAATCTTTGACAATTGATCTTGCATTATCTCTTTGAGCTACGAACACTCTTGTTTCATGCTTCCACAGTTGCATGCATGTCCATAGGGGCATTTGCAGCTATACTATCTAATATAAATCACCATACTCTCGTGCCTTTTGAACAGATTTATTGTGTATTTGCAGCAATCATTCCATTCCATTAGATGACATATCTTTGTAGCATTCTATACACAAATTCACGCAATGTCTGTGTTTCCATATTTTGTACGCGTACAGGAAGATTGAAGCTACAATGTCTAAAAAATATTCTTTTGTTGACTGCGTGTAGGTGAGTTAATTTGTTTGTGTAGAAGTATAAATGGATTGGAATGGATATGGGCAGAGTATAGAGGAGTTTAGAATGATGTTATAAGAGTTTCTTGTGGATGAGAAGGCAAAGCCATAGTGCTTAGGGGAATAGTGTGATGACTGTCCCATATCCATTCCAATCCATTGAACTATACCATAAAACTGTACCAATAGTTGAAATAAAAGTAATGATTCATATGTTTCAAGGTAATAATGCAGTAATTGGGGAAGAACATCTAAGCTATTTCATCAATACTACACATGAATATGAGACAGACAATGAGTATGCCATGATAAAATTGTTTGTGAATTCCTTAAAAGAAAGTGCCAAAGAATGGTACAAAAATATCCTAGACAGTAGTACTATTTCTTCATATTCATATTTCTTCATATTTGTTCTAGAAAGTGCGATGACTGTCCCAACTAGAGAATCACAACTTTATATTATAGGTTCTTCATGGAACCTTTCAACTTGTCCAATTATGCAAACTCATGCCTTGCCTGGGGCAGCTGTATCTAGTTGTGAGATTTTCATATTAGCAGTTCATATTGCACTATAAAGGTCTCAGTGCAATCCAAAACTAGTTCTCGTACCTTCCACAGTACTAATACCAATCATGCAATATAAGATTTATTATTCTCTAGTTGGGACAGTCATCACATTGTTTGTGGACCCTTTGTCTATCTAGGAGATTTTTGTATCTTGAAACATATGGATCATTCCTGTTTGTGCATCCTCGTTGTCTGTCTCATATTCATGTCTAATTCCTTTCTCTAATTTCCTCTCCTTCACTCACTACACAAAAAGGTAATTCTCTTATTACTAGACTTTGTCAGGGTGGGATCTTCTCTTCTTATGGTGTGGTAAGATCAAGATCCTAAATCAAGACTACTAAGGCTAGGACCGTCAACATCAAGATAGGGTCAATTTTTCCTAGAGATTCATAGGAAGAAACAATCAAAAAGCCCTATACTTATGTCTAAAGGTGCATTGATTGAAGTATGAATTTTATGAGAAGGGTTTTTCCTAAAAAGGAGAGTGATCTAAAGGTCCAATTGTTAAGCTTGAGTTATATCTTAGAAAATAGAGCTTCCTAATCAATTTTATTTTTCTATTGTCCACCAGAGGGGCACCTAGGTGAGGGTATAGATCTTCTTTGGAAGCCCAAAATGTGATAAATGTCTTAATAAAGGCACTAGGGGTAGCACTAATAGCACATACTATGGGTAGGGATTTACAACACACCTAGGAAACTGCTTCAAACATAATGGGGACACCTACTAGTGTACAAATTTTTTTTTAAACAAAATTTTATATTCGTCAAACTTTCAACCTTCAGACAAGCAATTTTGTGACCGAAATGCCATAGCATCGATCCAAGTTTCCATGAACATATGTGGATAACTCAATGACAATGAGGAGGAAATGGTTGAAATTTTGACGTCAACACAAATTGACCCCGTCGAGGTGGATGGTCCATTCTTCTATTTCCAAAAGGTGGTTCTGGTGGATAATTCGATGACTAGAGGCATCAAAAGTTTGACGGTAAATCACTATGTAGACAATTCGATGAAAAAAGATTGATGAGAGTGATAGTTGTAAATTTGACTAATACATGTAGCAAATTCAACCTTTTCTCATCGAAATTTAGGTCAAAATTTTCTAGTGTTGAGACTATGGTTACAGTTAGGGTTTACACAATGGTTAGGACTAGGATGAGGGTTAGTGTTTAGAGTCAAGGTTATAGTTTACATCATAGTTAGGGTTTAGGTTAGTGCTTGGGTTAGTGATATAATTAGGTTTAACGTCATTCCTAGGTTATAAAAATAGTTAGGTTTAGAGTTCTAGGGTGTAGGTTTAGGTTATGTTAAGGCTAGGGTTAGGGTAAGGGTTTATGTTGTATTTTACATCATGATTAGGGTTTGGATTAGGTTTTAGCTTAATGGTATACTTAGGTTAATATCATTCTTAGGTTAGATAAATAATTAGGCTTAGGGTTAGTAATAGGATTAGTGTTAGGGTTTATGTTAGGGTTAGAGTTAGAGTTAGATTTATGGTTTGGGTTAGGGCTTAGTGTTATGGTTAGAATTATGATTAGTGTTTGAGTTTACATAATGTTTAGGGTTAGGGTTCAAGTTTGCATTAGGATTTAGGTTAGGTTTAGGGTTAGGGTTGGGTTACAATGACAATTAGGATTATGATTAAAATTTAGGGTTATAATTATGATAATGGTTATAGTTAGGGTTTACATAAGGGTTATGGCTAGGGTCTGGAGTATGGATAGTATCATGGTCAAGGTTCCACATATATAATCTATATATAAACATGGTAGATTTTTATAATGAATAAAAGAATTAAAAATTTATATTATTAAAAATATAATAAATATACAATATATAATAGATAAGATAAGATAAGATAAGATAAATTTATTAATGTCCAACAAGAGACCAACAAGGGTCTAAGAGATTGGAAATGTACAGCAAAAGGAACAACAAACCAACAGACCACCAAACAATGGTCGGGAAAGCAAGTAAGAGTGAAAAAAGATAGAAGAGAACAAGAAATAGCAAGCAAGAAGAAAAGACACAAGAGAAGGACTAATGATCATTTTCATGTAGAAAGAAATCCAACACTGAAGGATAATGATCCAGATGATCAGGAACCTTGGGTCGTCATTGTGAGTTGTTGGAGATGTGTCGTTGACAGGTAAAGGTGATGCTGGGTCTCACCGATCTAGAGTGATTGGTAATTGAGGCATTGTGAGGCTGCTTCACCCCTCGTAATGGAGATGAGGGTGAGAAGAATGCCATAATGAGTTGATCAAATATTTGTCTCTGGGGGAAAAGAAGTTGTAGAGTATGCTCACAAAGTTGTACAGTCTCACAGAGATAAAGTGTCATGCATCTTTGATTGGTGTAGCTGAAGAAAGCAGTCAAGGAACTGCACCCTTTGAATAAGAAATAGAATCTCCCTCTGGTATCATAGTAAGTAGGACAATGGAAGATGAAGTGTGTCTCAGTCTTAATCTCGGCCAAGGTGCATAACCTAAAAATCTGATCATCTTTGTCAATGTGATGGTTTGTATGGGCCTGAAGGTGGTGAGATCCAACCCTGAAAGATCCCAGTGTGATGTGAAGAGCGTGGCACCAACATTGAGATAATTATCTAGGATGAACAATAATCCCATCCTGAATGTCTAGAAAGTGCTCAGCATAAAAAGCCATCCTCAAGCACAGACCCCCACACGGGTTGATCTAGGTCATGGTGATATACTACCTGTATATGTCAAGTCTGACATGTCTGTTCAACTCCTATCTAGAAGGGAGGAGGTGAGCCAGAGCGTCAAGTGAGAACTGATAGGGGGAGGTGATCAATGTTAATCCTGATGGAACCTAAAAGGGATGAGGCCTAGGCATACCAACAATGAGCTCTGGAGGAGGGGTCTGACTTGGAAAGCACCATTGAAGAGCAATAGGCTAGGTAGGAATATTTTTTGTGATCATCATTGGAGTCCACAAAATAATAGAGGGAGTAAATAAACCAAACCAGATCAAAGATGGCCCCCAATCTAAAGGGATGAGCCCCAAACTCAGCCAGAATGATGCTATGAGAGGTGGACCGATGACATCTAATGATACGCCAGAGGAAGATAGTCTGAACATGCTCAATAAAGGCCCAATCAGAATCTAGAAGGGATGGCCCCCAAATAGTAGAACCATAAAGTACCATAGGTCTAACCAAGGAATCCAAGAGGGACAACTTGGACGCGGTGTCCTGAAAATGATGTCTAACACACTGCTTCTCCAACATGGCAAGGGAACCCATCCCTTTACTGATCCTGGGCAAAATGGTGGGTCTCAGGCTGAAGCGAGGGCCGGAGAACTTGACCCCAAGGTAGGTGTATGAAGAAGTAATCTCAATCTCTAGTCCCTGATAGTAGAAATGAAGATGTGAGGTCTTAAGGCAGTTGAAGATCATCACCTGCGTCTTATTCACCACTAGTTGTCTCAAGTTGCAAAAAGAAGCCATGGTATCAAGACGTATATAGAAAGAATATTAAAAAAAATCTTATATTGTAAACATCTTAAAAATTGTAAGTCTTAAAAATTAGGTTAGAAACTCTTTCAATGATTTTTCTATTGATTTTTTACCAAAATTACACCAAAGTTCTTTTATTTTTAAAATTTGTGTATAAAAGTGAAGAAATCTTTTTTTAGGATAAGAATAAATTATAAGTCTTTCAAATTTAAAAGTAAAATTTTTATTGATTTTTTTTATCAACATTACTTGAATTTAAAATTTTAAAATTTACTTGTAAAAATCAAGAAATCTGTTTTATCAATTTAATGTGCTAATTTTTTTCATTTACATAATTTTTACTAAATATTTAACTTTTTTTCCATTTTAAATTTTATTTATAAAAATAACTTGAAATCATTTTTATTAATTAACTTGAAATCATTTTTATTAGTTTCTAATCAAACTACAATAATCTAATATCTAATATGCCAATCTTTCAATTAATTAATTTTTTTCTTTCTTATCCATTCATTTTCATTTAAATAATATAACATTTAATACAAAACTAATAGTCTAATAAACATTTTTACAAAGTATATGAAACAATTATATAAATATTTAAATATATCTATCATATTTAAAAGAATTTACAATTCCATATTTTTAAGAGAAAGATGTGATTGTGTTTAATGTTCATAGATTTTCTTACAAAATTAATATGAAAACTTCGTTTGAACTTTGATTTTCCAAGAAAATTTATATTTAAAGATATATGATTATGTCACCATCTTTATTGTTTGAATTTGAATAATTAAATAAAATCTAAAGCCTTTTTTTTTAAGAATTTATAAAGACGGGTGAATGGATTCTTATAATGTAGGTGGATAGATGTATTATGTAAGCATTACTAGAAATCAATTGACTTAAAATGGATAAAGCATCTTTATTTAATTATAAAATTGAATAAAAAGTAGAAGTGAATATAGATATAAGCAACATTTCTTTTTTTCTTTAAATCATTTTAAATTTTAAAATTAAACTAATATCTATTTTTAAAAAAAATAAAACAACAATAAATTTAGATTAATAAATAAAATCTTTCTATTTTTTATAGACATGTAAACAAAATTTCTATTTTATTTTGTATTTCTGCATACATTTCATTTCTATTCTTATAATTGTAAAATTGAAGAAAAAATAAAAATAAATATGCAACATATGTATTTTATCATTTCAAATTTTAACAAGTGCCACATGGTGACCAAGTACTTGTCTTTAGTAATTAATTTTAAGTTTAATTTTTAATATAAATTTAACCTTAATTTCAATAAATTTATTATAATATATAAGATATTTTAATTAATTATATAATTATAATTTTTTACACAATGATAATTGTACTAATAAATAATTATTTTAATTAAAATTGTATAGATAATTATTGATTGTAAATTATAATTAATTTAAACCTTAATCTTAATTTTATTTGTAAATATAACAATAGTGCTAATTTTACTTTATTGATAAATATTTTTTATTACATATGATTAATATTATTGTATATATAATATAGTCCTATTATATTATACATAGATTATAATTATAATTATAATAATAATATAATATATTTTAGAATGTATAATAATTATAAATATAATATTATTATTTTAATTTATATTATAATAATAATATATAATAATTTATCTAGAAGATTATATAATAGAAATATATATTATTTTATTTAACATTTGGGCAAAAATTAAATTTAAAAAATATATTATTTAAAATATAAATTTTCATATTAATTAAACTTAAGTTTGTCTTAATAAACTATATTTTCTATAGTATGCACCAATTTTTCTTAAAATCAAGCAATATGGAAGAGAAATAGAATTCCTAAAATTTCGTGTATAAGGGCTCAAATGATTCAGCCAATCAAATTATCAATAAATAAGATCTAGATATTAGAAACTTAAAATATTTTCAATTTCACTATATAGAATATGAAATATGTAACAAAATAATAAATATCCTAATTTCTAATTGGTGTATACACATTGTTTTAATCACCACTTAAACCAAGAAATGCAAAAATCATTGCAATAGTACTTGCTTAGCCTATCGGCAAGTACTAAAAATAAACAAAGTTCTATTTTTTTAAATATGTAAGCAATTCTATTTCATGCAAATCATTTCAAATTTAGATATAAATGCAATCTTTCTATATTTTTGCAAAATATGTAAACAATTTATTTATATTTTATAGTGGCTAGTACTTGTCTACATAGTGTATTGTAAATATTGAAATAACATTATTTGTTATGAATTTGAAGATAGATTAAGTAATGATAATTATAAAAAAAAAATTAATTTTAGATTATTTTTAAAACTTTAGTACATATTATAATATAATATAAAAATTATTGTCAAAATACGTATAGAAAATATTACATAGTCAAACTATAAACTTTCAAAAATTTAATCTTGAATTCTATCTAATTTTAATTATAATTATAATAAAATTAACTCTATACTTAATAATACATAAATAATTTTAAGTTCATTATTAACTAATTTAATATAATTATATTAATTTAGTACATTTTAAAATTTGATATTTTTAGCTAGTAGTTCAACTAAGTTTTTAAAATATAAGCATGCTAGTATATTATAAATTCTTATATTATAATATAGTGATATAATATCACAAAATATTCTAGAATAATATAATGTACTTTATAATATTAATTAATTCTAAGATTCTATCACAAAATATTCTAGAATAATATAATGTACTTTATAATATTAATTAATTCTAATTGAATCTTACATAAATTGCAATCCTTATTACCAAACCTTAATTTATATGGATTCATATTTTCATATATAATTTATATTATATTTTCTATCTGATATTTAAACTATTTATTAAATTATTATTAGTATTTATAATATAATTTAATATATTATTGTGTACTTTAATTAATATTATATAATATATATAAATTTATGTTAAAATAGATTATATTATATTATATTATAATTTTTTTTAATTGATAATCGAGGGTTCAAAAAGATGAGTACAACAAGAGTTCAAGGGAGGCTAGGCCTCAACCCACTAGGAGGATGAATAAGTTAACAAAAAACTAGATAATTACAAGCAAGATACAGAAAATCAACATGAAAGAGTTTTAAAAGAGAACATCTTTAGTGCAGATCATCATTATGATGTAGCACAACACACTCTGTTAACAATAAAATCGATCACAAGACAAATTACACAGATTTGAGTACTTCAATATTTCTCATTCATCACCGATTGCCTCTACAATTCGCTGCAAACTCTTAAGTAACCAAAAAACTAGAAAAAATAAGAAATCTGAAAATTACCCTTTTTGGTAGTTTTTTCCACGTGTTTTTTGCCATTTTTGGTAATTTTTGAAACAACACCTTAAAAGCTGAGATTTTCCCTAAACATGCCCTTGACTAAGTTAGAATGAATTGCCAACTAATATCCAAGATTTGATAACATAAACTTGAATTTATTACAAAATAGAACTTTCTAAAAAATAGAGAAAAAATACTAAAAGCTGATTTCAGAGCCCGAGATGAAACTTTCAGCTCCCAAAATGTGCTAAAATGGGCCCCAATCAATCTAAGATCCATTGGCAAAACAAATGCCACCACTTGAGGCACACACCCAAAAAATCTTAGCAAAAACCCAGACCTGAGTCAAAAGTTATGACCTCCAGAAGTTTTTGTATGAGATTATGACCTACAAAGGGCCCTGCATCATTCTCCCCTTCTTTAAAGGAACGCAGCTCCTGCAAGTGGTTTTCTGTGAACTATTGTAACTTTGCAACATCCAACTTCATCACTTCCCATTCTGAGATCCAGGTGCTATCTATTGCTGGTAATCCCTCCCACTGAATCAAGTACCTATTATAATGACCATTCCGGGTGACTGTAGACTGCTTGTCCAAAATGGGTGACCCCACAATAGTGGGTTACACTTTTTTAGACATGTTGATTTTTTCTGAAATGACACATTTTTAATAAAATATGATTATTTAAGCCTTGATAGGTTCAATTTGAAGGAATTAATTAGAAACGGTTAGCTCAAAGCCTCTTAGATAAAAAAAATCATTGATATAACATATATACTCCTCATTCATACCTACAATGGAGTCTCCTTCGCACCTATTAAAATGCTGATAAAAAATCACTTCGACTTTATCTTTTGGAAAATCAAATGAATCCATTCAAAAAACCTATCTATGTAGTAAGGTACTACTGAGAAAACTCTTTACAATTATTATAATGTTAATATATATTAAGTTGATTATGACTTTGTATTTTTAGTTTTACTAAACATAGATAATTCACCGTATCTCCACCTCTATGTTCGACGCTTATGGAAAAATAGTAAATGAGAGAAAAAAAAATTCTAAAAAATATCTATGCCCTAGGTATTGAAGTTATCTTTCTATAAAAAAAATAAAAAATAAAATTGGACAAATACACAAAAAGTTATAAGCTATGTAGTCAAGGTGTGTCAAAATTACGGCTTAGTCAACTTTAAACGTTAATAAAATATGAAATAATCATGATAATGTCATAAAACAAATTGTATGCCCTCCATATGGACATTAAAAAACTAAATTTGAAAGAATCGCATTGATATCTATTTTAGAAAAAAAGTTATGCTCTATGAAAATAATGTAACTCTTTGAAAATGGCATTTTTAGCAACATACCAATTTTTGTGGGAGAAAGAAAAAACCAATCAAATCAATTCAAAAATAAAAATGAAAAATATATTTAGAATCTAGATAGAAAATCCTAAAAGACTCTAATTTACTTCATCTTCTGATTCTTAATGGTTTAATGACAATATCCATTCAAATCTAAAAGTTTTATTCAAAATTTAGAGTGCAGTGTCCGTTTAGGCAAAAAAGTGTAACCCACTATTGTGGGTTCACCCATGTGGGCAATCATTTCCTTCTTTTTGCTTGGAAGGTGGTGATGCCAATCCACTTCATCTGTACTGGCTGGCTGAGGTATTTCTCCATGAAATGCATATAAATCAGAAACATTAAAGATAGGAGAAATATCCAGATCATCTGGTCGACAAACCTCATAAGCATCATCATTGATCTTCTTCAAAATTCGGCAAGGACCTATCTTTTTGTATTTCAGCTTATGATATGTGCCAGTGGGAAATCGCTCACGCCTCAAGTATACCATCACCAAATCACCTGCATTAAATACATGTCTCCTTCTAGTGGCATCTGCAGTAGCCTTATATCGCTCATTGCTATCCTGTAATTTACTCCTCACATCATGTTGAAGTTGTTGAAGGTGTTCAGCAAATGCTTCCCCATCATCGCTAATTCTGTCTTGCACAGGGAGTTGTACAAGGTCCAAAACACCTTGAGGATTCTTACCATATACGATCTAAAAAGGAGATTTCCCAGTTGATCTGTTAACAGAACTGTTGTAAGCAAACTCTGTTTGAGGCAATGCTAAGTCCCACTACTTGGGCTTTTCACCAACAATACACCGTAACAGGTTTCCCAAACTCTGATTGACTACCTTAGTTTTCCCATCAGTTTGGGGATGATAGGCACTACTGAATTGCAACTATGTTCCCATCTTCTTCCATAAGGTCCTCCAGAAATGACTCAAAAACTTAGTATCCCTATCAGAAGTGATAGTCTTCGGAATGCCATGGAGTCTAACAACTTCTGAGAAAAATAAGTTGGCTATTCATGTGGCATCATTAGTTTTTTTACAAGCAATAAAATGAGCCATCTTAGAGAATCTATCAACAACTACAAAGATAGAATCTGTACCTCGTTGGGTGTGGGGAAGCCCCAATACAAAATCCATACTCACATCTATCCATGGCTCGAGGGGTACAGGTAGAGGTGTATACAATCCTATGTTTTGGGAGTAACCTTTAGCCACTTGACAAATTCTGCACCTTGCCATGTACTTGGTAATGTCCCTTTTCAGTTTGGGTCAGTAGTACTTGTCTTCAACCAAGGCTATTGTCTTGTCCTTCCCAAAGTGACCAGTCAAACCACCACTATGAAATTCCTGGATAATACTTTCCCTCATGGAACCAACTGGTATACAAAGTTGTTTCCCTTTAAAGAGGTAACCATCCTACATAAAGTATTCTCCTCTCATGTGATCCAAAAGATTAGTTCTTGGTTCTTTAATCTTCTCTATAATTTCCCAAAAATCATCATCAGCCTCATACAAAACTTTAATAGCATCAAAATCAATGACCTTTGATTCCATTGTAGTTATGAGTGTAACACGCTGACTTAGGGCATCAGCAACCTGGTTCTGCTTTCCAGACTTATGCTTCAAAACAAAATTATACCCTTGCAAGAAAGACACCCATTTAGCATGCCTACTATTCAATTTCTTTTGTGTGTTCACATACTTCAGGGCCAAGTGATCTGTAAACAGTACAAATTCTTGTGGGACCAGATAATGCCTCCAATGCCTTAAGGCTTGAACAATAGCATAAAATTCTAAATCATAGGTAGAATAGTTCTTCCTTGCATCATTTAACTTTTCACTGAAAAAGGTTATTGGTTTACCTATCTGGCTAAGAATAGCACCTATTCCAACATGGGAAGCATCACACTCTACTTCAAATACTTTATCAAAATTTGGAAGTGCCAATATAGGAGCTTCAGTTACCTTTTTCTTCAAGAATTGGAAACTCTGTTCAGCATCTGTTGTCCATGTGAATTCCCTTCCTTTCATACAATCTGTGATGGGTGCTACAATACTACTAAAATTCTGAATGAACTTTCTATAGAAGGTTACCAATCCATGAAAACTCCTTACCCCTGTTATGCTGGATGGACTAGGCCATTCTAGTATTGCCTTGACCTTTTCTGGGTCCATCTGAACACCATCTTCACCAATGACAAAGCCTAGAAAAGTCAAACTATTTTGCATGAATCTGCACTTCTTTAAATTTGCACAAAGCTTCTCTTTCCTCAGTACACTCGGGATGGTCCTTAAGTGTTCTAGGTGGTCTCCTTTTTTTTTGCTATAAATTAGGATATCATCAAAATAAACTACAACAAACTTACCAATGTAGGGTCATAAGACAGTATTCATCAATCTCATGAATGTACTTAGTGCATTAGAAAGCCCAAATGGCATAACCATCCATTCATACAAGCCATCCCTGGTCTTAAAAGTTGTCTTCCACTCATCTCCTTCATGAATTTGAATCTAGTGGTATCCACTTCATAGATCAATCTTGTTGAAGTATTTGGCCCCTGCTAATTCATCCATCATATCCTCTATATGAGGAATAGGAAACTGATACTTGATATTAATCTTATTAATTTCTCTACCGTCAATGCACATCCTCCATGTTCCATCCTTCTTTGGGGTCAACAATGTCGGCACAGCACATGGACTCGTGCTTTCTCTAACCAGGCCTTTCTCAACTAGTTTTGTTACTTGTTTATTGAGCTCTACGTGTTGTGTTGGGTTCAATCGATAAGCTGCTTGATTAGGAAGAGTTGCTCCAGGAATTAGATCAATATGGTGTTGTATATCCCTTTTTGGAGGGAGACCGTCAGGTAGCTCATTTGGAATAACATCAGCAAATTCTTCTAGTATCTTTACTGTGTCATGTGGTATTATGTCTTCGAGTTCTCCTCCCCTTTTTACTACCAATGCATAGCAGCAACCTGTCACCTTCATTTCTTTGACAACATCCTTTGTAGACAACATGGTCTCATTCTTCCTTTCATCCTTAAGTGGCAAGAGAGTCACTTTAGAGCCATCCTTCCAGAAGGTATATGTGTTTTTATCTCCATCGTGCATGATCTTCCTATCATACTGCCATGGCCTTCCCAACAAAATATGACAAGCATCCATAGGAATAACATCACACCATATCTCATCCTTATAGATTTTTCCTATAGTAAACTTAACCAAACATCTTTTATCAACAGTAACCTCATTTCCTTTCTTAAACCATGCAATACGGTAAGGACGAGGATGTTTCTCACATTGCAGATTTAATTTCTCTACCATTTCCTTAGCTACCATATTCTCACAACTACCCCCATCAACAATAACTTGGCATACCTTTTCGCCTGAGGTGCATCTAGTTCGAAAGATGTTGGTTCGAAACCACGATTCAGCAGAGCTCTTTGCAGGGACTTCTTCCTTCTCTGGAATGATCATTGATCTCCTCATAATGAGAGTTTCTCCCACGTCTAGTAGGACTTCTTGCTCTATTCATGCTTCTATGAATTCTGGCTGAACCAGGTTCACTCTAGGTTGTCCTCCTTGATTTCTTTCTGGTGTGTTATAATTGGAACATTCAAAGGCTATGTGTCCTCCACACCTAAAACAATTGAAAGGCCTTCTCTGATTTTCCCAGCCTCTTCCACTTCCATAACCTCATCCTCTTTGGAACCCCCTTCCTCTTTCTTGATTTGGAGGATCTTGCCTGGTGTCTATATTTTTTTTGAATCCTTGAAAAGGATCTCCCCGACCATTATTAGAACCTTCTCGAAATGGAGTTGAGGTACCCTTTGACCACCTCTATTCCTCTGGATATATTGCCTATTCTACTTTTCTTCAACCTTCAGGGCTAATTGGTAGGCTTCTTCCATACTGTTGACACGATGCATGCTCAACTCATCTTGGATGGAGAATTTTAGGCCATTCATTTATCTAGCAGCCATCTGCTCATTATTTTCTTGATGCTCTATGTGCATGGATAGCTTGTAGAATTCATTTGTATAGTCTTGCACTGAAGACAAGTTCTGTTTCAAATTCTGGAACCTGCGAAAGAGGGTTTGTGAATAATCCATGGGTAAGAATTTTTCTTTGAGCTTCTTCTCCATCTTGCTCCATGTCCTAATCTTTTCCTTTCCTTTTTTGGTTCATTCCTTTTGGAGATGATCCCACCATATCATTGCATGTCCTTTTAGTTTTGTGCATGCGAACTTCATCTTATTTTCTTCTGTCATAGGCTTCCATTCAAAAAAAATTCCCATCTCGTTTAGCCAGTCTATTAATTCTTCTAGCTTAAGACTACCAGCATAGTCTAAAACATCAACCTTGATTGATTCACTCCTTCCTTCCAAAGCCCTGAGAACTCTATCTTCATAGCTCATTTCTTCCAACCTTTCTCCTAAATATTCTTCATTTTGGTCAGCACCTCTTTGGTTTCCCTCTTCATCAAATTCATTCCCTCCTTGTATCCCTTGATTATCCATTCATTCACTGAGTCATTCAATCTGTCTCTACATATCCAACATCAATCTTTGCATCAGTGTTACACCTCCTCTTCCTCTTCCTCTCCCAGCCATCTTCCTGCTCTGATACCAAATGATGTAGCACAACACACTCTGTTAACAATAAAATCGATCACAAGACAAATTACACAGATTTGAGTACTTCAATATTTCTCATTCATCACTGACTACCTCTACAATTCACTGCAAACTCTTAAGTAACCAAAAAACTAGAAAAAACAAGAAATCTAAAAATTACCTTTTTTGGCAGTTTTTTTCCACAGGTGTTTTTTGCCATTTTTGGTAATTTTCGAAACAACACCTAAAAAGCTGATATTTTCCCTAAACATGCCCTTGACTAAGTTAGAATGAATTTCCAACTAATATCTGAGATTTGATAACATAAACTCGAATTTATTACAAAATAGAACTTTCTAAAAACTAGAGAAAAAATGCTAAAAGCTGATTTCAGAGCCCGAGATGAAACTTTCAGCTCCCAAAAATGTGCTAAAATGGGCCCCAATCAATCTGAGATCATTGGTAAAACAAATGCCACCACCTGAGGCACGCACCCAAAAAATCTTAGCAAAAACCTAGACCTGAGTCAAAAGTTATGACCTCCGGAAGTTTCTGTAAGAGATTATGACCTACAGAGGGCCCTACATCACATTATGATTATCAATCCAAGCATTCTAGCCAAGAGAGCCCTCCATACAGACCACCTTCTTCCTCTCCAGAATTTGAGTGAGAATATCCAACTTGTCAAAACTAGGGCCTTTGTTGTCACTGATATCCTGAACCAACTTATCAAGCGCAGCATCAAAAGTAGACTAATCATCCACAATGCTGGCCCATTCGAAGCCATCCTTCATCTCGTAGATAAACATTGAGACATGTCCATCCTTGAGAAATCTTAGAAGCTTCTCTCGTTCCAGATTCATCACACAGCACACCTGGGAAGCAATTTTGAAACGGGTGAGTTTTCTAAAAAACCTAGTAAGAGTCCTATTAGTGCCTTGGAATTTAGACTCATTTCTCAATTTCCAAATGAACCAAAGGATGAAAGAAGATAGGATATGCTAGAAAAGGTTAGCATCTTTGTGAAGGCCATGAATAAAACCAGTAATGATATCAATAGTATAGACATGTTTAGTAATAGAAAATCCAAACATAAGCCAAATTTCTCTAGCAAAACTGCAGTCAAAAAAGATGTGCCTCATAGTTTCAGGTGTTCTACAAATAGGACAATTGTCAAGACTAGCCTGATGATTTCTAATAGGTAACCTGTCAAGTAAAAGTTGCCACTTGAAGCATTTGATCTTAGGCAAGATGGGGGATTTCCATAGCTTGTCAAAGACTTTCTACCAATCAGTCAGGCTGGAGTTACAGTACCAGGTAGAGTTAATATGGTCAGTCACAGAGGTATCATGATTAAGGAGCTTGTAAATATCTTTGGCTTTGACTTTGGGAAGGAGGGAGCCATCTTTCCACCTAAAATTGAGGTAACGGTGAGAGTCCACATGAGTATTACGAGGGAGGTAAAGAGGCGCACAAGCAGTTGTGATGAGATTATAGGTTCATTTATGGGAGTCCAAGAGGTTATAATTGTGAGAGAGAGTTTCCCAGCTAACAAGGTTATCATTTTCCATGATGTCCATAAAACATTTAATGCCTTTACTCGACCAAAGCCAGGCGGAGCATCCTTTGGTAAGGGCCAAGGGTTTATTCGAATGATGAAGATTCCACCAAATAGATCGTTCCCCATGCAAGACATGGTCATGATCAAAAGTGGAGTTATCAATGAAACCACACACATATTCCCATGCCTTCCAAATGGATCTAAAATCCCACGTGCCCTGAACAATCACTGAAAACCTCCCAACAACCAAGTCACGGAGAGGGAGGGCTTTCCATGACTTGGCAGCTTTGGGAGCACCAGACTGAATATTATTTCTGATAAGAACTTTCCAAGGCTCGTTACCCTCAAGAGCATGGAAGATCCATTTAGAGGCAAGGGAAATTCCTTGAAGCCTGAGATCCTTCAAACCAAGCCCACCAAGTTTCTTATCAATATGGCACCAGTCCCACTTGACTGCATGAGCTTTCCTATTAGCCTTGCCATCCGACCAAAGGAAGTGTCGGACAGCCTTTTGAATTTCAAAAATTTGGTAATTACTAAACATCCACACAGAGGAATAATAGATACTATATGAGGAAAGGATTTTTTGACAGACCTGGACCCTTCCCGCAAGGGAAAGAGTCCTATTGTTCCAATTGTTGAGCTTCTTATCAATCTTATTCTTAACCCAAAGCCACATGTCCTTAGTTGAGGGGGAAACAAAGAAAGGGATACCCAGATAACGGACAATCTTATTAGGTTTATTAAATATTAATATATTATAATACATATATATTATATAATTTAATATAATATATTAAATAATATATTATAATAAATATTCATATATAAATAATGATCAATATAAATAATATAAATATTATATTAAATATTAAAATTTAATTAATTTACTAAATAACAAAAATATCATAAATATCATATAATATACATTTATTCTATTAATATAAGTATAATTTGTGTCATTGATAAAATAATATATAAGAAAAAAGAAAATCTCATAAAATCGGCATGGAATTGTAGACACCTAAATTCATCCTTTTAACATTAATTAAATTTAATTTAATTAATGACCCTTAATAACATTATAGTTAATTTTTAATTAATTATATTTGTCAAATTCATAAATTTATTTAATTAAATAAATTCACTAGTTATAGTATTTGAATTAAATTTAAATACTACCTTTCATAATGTATTAAATTTAATTTAATACATGTTCCTCCATATTCCCCTTTTAAATAAATTTTTAATTTAATTCCCCCGCATTCTTTATTTCTACTAAGCCATGATTAAATTAAATTTTATTTTATTTAATCCTAAATCCAACCTAGATGCTATCCTACACACATCACTTTCTATCTAATAAATCTACTCACTAATTAACTAAGGTTAATTAGGCTAATTTTTGGATTCATACATCCATTAGTCCTAATTATTTGCTCACACATGTATGAGCAAATTTTTAAAATTTGTCTTTTCAAAAATTGCTAAAATTTGCATAAACAAGGCTTCTTACAATTTTGATGATACTTCTTACACCTTCTAAAATGGTGAAAATAGACTTTTTCTCTTACATGCACTTACACATGTACTTGAAGTACACATTGACCTCTCACATCCCAAGTTGCTCCCACATGTGTGAGCAAGTCTTAGACTTTTCATGGCTTATGTGTCTCCTTGGTGGCACCTATGTGGATTCCACATAGATGCCACCTCACCCCAGCCCTCCAAAATCCTATAAATAGGACCCTTGCCTCAAGAAAATCATCTCTTATTTTGCATGTAGAATTATAATGCTAGTTTGCTAGTTTATGCTTAGAATTATTTTCTTAGATTTGTTACTAACCATTTGGTAGTTGTTAGAATGCATAGTAGAGTTGAAATTTGATTTCATGCTTTAACTTAGATTCATTAGTAGCATTAGTCTTGCATGTCATTGAGCTTGAGGGTTGCTTCCATAGTCCCTTCTTGAGCTTCAATGGCTTCTTATTGAATGCTTGAGGGTTGCTTCCATAGCTCATCCTTGAATAGTTCAATTTTTATTTTACCTTGCATTCATAGTGGGATTCACACTTGTGTTGGGAGAGCACACCCACAACCTCTTTAAGAGATTAAATCAAACAAGTCTTGGGTGCACTTGTTTCATGCTCATCTGAGGTTATGGTGAATATTTTTGTTTTTTGCAAGTTTATGAACATGTTAGCGTAGATTGAATATGTTCTTTGTTGTTAACATTTGCATGTTTGAACTTGTTCTTAACAAGTAGGTTTTCATCATATACAAGAATCAGAAGTGACCTTGTAATTAGCATTAATTTCTTATATATTGGGTGTTAGAGTAAAGTATTAATTATCTTAATTAATTTTACTCCCTTCTTAAGATGTCAACTCCTTTTTGCTTTAGTTAAATGCACATGCACTAGTTGTTCTAAACTCATGTATTAGTCATGTAATAGTTAAACTAGTTATTACATGCACTAGGGTTTGCCTTTCAAGGCTTTTGATCTCCTTTATAAGGATGATCCATTGTACATTATTTTCATTCATTAATTGAGGATATTTTCTTCTTCATATTTTTGAGTCAAACCCTTGTCCTCTTCTTGTCTCTACTTCCTTGTAACAGGTTTTTGTATGCAGGTGATCTTCAGGTTTTGTGGATTTGTATTGCTCAAATCTTACATATTGCTCAAATCCTACATGGTATCAAAGTCTAATCTGCTACAGCTTGTTCGCATTTGAAGGATTCAAATTAGGGATTTTTTTTGCTGATTTGAGAGGTTTTGGTATTTTCTGTAGGACGTAAAAAAATTTAGCACTTTTTATAGAGAGGGTTTCTTGTCAAATATGGGGGGACCTATTTTCTGGTCATCTTGGCTTCAAACGGACCTCACAATTGCATTCAGAGCATCCAAGAATCTCAAGATCCATATAAAATTTGTCCAATTTGGACAAAGTTGGAATCTATGAGAAAAAAAAATTGCAATCGACCCCGGCAAGGATCTCGAAGCGATCAGTATTTTTTGGAGCACTTCTGGCCCAAATGAACCTCACGGTTGTGTCAAGAAGGCCCAAGATAGTCAGAATCCATATAAGGCTTATCAATTTTGGACAAGTTGCCATCTGAGGCAAAAAAAAATTGTCATACCAGGGTCGTACGGCCCTGGCACATGAACCGAGGCAAAGGGTACGGTATTTTTTTAAAAAAAATCATATTATTTTTTTGGGGGGGTGCCATCCAGCGGCCCCCACTAAGCAACCACTACCCAGTGCGGCCTCCGCCCCTGCCACCACCCAACTCCGTGGCCTCCGCCGGCGCTGCCGCCTTCTCGTGCCTCCCGCGCTCTGCCAAGCCTCCAGCTAAGCTCCCGATCGCATAGGGGAGCAGCCCCCTAGCCCCTACGTTGGATCTTAGCCCCTGGTCACCCATGTGACTAGGGATCTTTTTTTTAAAGCCCCAAGGAGATTTTCCTATGACGGTTGTTTGGACGTCAATTTTTTGCTCGCAGATTGATGACATCAGCATTCTTTGCACCATTTTTTATTTTTTAAGGGTACCTGGGCTTTTTTGCACATATCTCGGGCATCTAGGATTGTAATTGGGCATGAAATATATCATCAGAAAGCTGGTTCTGAGCCCAATCTGAATTTTCTAGTATGGTTTTTTTATTTTTCCATTTTGATGCTCTTTTTTGCTGTCAAAGTCAGATGTTCTTTGTGATCATGGCATTTCAGACCTCCTGCCTTCCAGGATCCGTTTCTCTTGCATCCAGCCTCCATTTTCAGCAAATGAGATATTGCCAGAAAGCTCTTTCTAAGCTTTTATCAGATCTGATGGTTTCATGTGGTTTTTTTTCCTTTTTCTGATGTCACCCATCCTCAGACCCTTGTAGACACCTTCTTCGGGCCCTCCAATGCAGTTGTTGGTTTTTTGCTCATATCTTGAGCATTCAGTGTCAAAATTTGGCAAATGAGATATCGTTAAAAAGCTGATTTTGAGCTCTTTCTAGATTTGAAGGTTATATTTTTAGGTTTTATTTTTCTGATAGTTTTTTTCTCTATCAAAGCTAGATCTTCAGTTTTGCACTTTGGGAGCTCTATCTTGCACATCCAAACTCCATTTTCGAAGAATGATATATCATTGGAAAGCTTGTTCAGAGAGATTTTCAGTGTTATGAGCCATTTTTCTAGATTCTACTCTAGGTTCATTTTATTTAGATTCTTTCTTTTTTGCAGTCTGGTGAATATCTTGGTTGTTACAGATCCTGGGATCTCTTCCCTTTGAGGGATGGCTCATCTTAGGTTGATCTTTTGGTTCAGCAACCTTTGATCTTCTTTGAGTAGTGTATACTTCACTTTTGT
The DNA here is from genome assembly GCA_027943335.1 of Chamaecyparis obtusa. Classification (NCBI taxonomy): domain Eukaryota; kingdom Viridiplantae; phylum Streptophyta; class Pinopsida; order Cupressales; family Cupressaceae; genus Chamaecyparis; species Chamaecyparis obtusa. The sequence goes on along the minus strand of BSBK01000559.1, from coordinate 15,142 downwards.
AACATTCTTTTATGCACACACACTAAGATAAAGTGTCATTCTATTGCTTTGATGGGATCTTGCACATGTTCATGCTATTTGTACTCGTACTCCATTATAAAGTGTTGGGGGGTTTGATGTTTGCCATCTTCTTTTGTCATGTGAGTTTTCCTCCAATGACATTAGCCTCAAGTATCTTTATTTGTGTTTGTACTTGTTATACACTGAATTTGCACCTCTGATCTCAAGCTCTCATAGTCTTGATAATACAGTATAACATGGGAATCATCTCAAGGTTGTGGGACCTTTTGCTAACCAAGATGAGACCTCCAGATTCTAGGCTGGTTCCTCTTGGATAATCACCCTAATTTGCTCTTTAAACAGGAAAGTAAACTTTGAGGGGAAAGGGTTAGAAGGAGTGCATGGAAAGGGAAATAACTGAAAGCAAATATACCTACTAGGTGATGCACCGAATCTAGGGTTTGGATCTCAGTATAGAGGGGTGAAATCAATGGAGGAATCAGATCTAATAAGTCACCACTCACTGGATAGGTTTGCATAAGTATTTCATAGGAAGGCTTGAACAAAAAACTCAACCTATGACCTGCAAACAAACATCTTTTTCTGCAACTAGGTGTAGGAATGAGACAAGGCTACTAGGGGTTGTAGTATACCCACAAAACACCTAAATCAGATCAGGCACAGGAAACACACAAAATTGCAGAAAGCAAGAGGAACTAGGAACCCCAATTTCTATTGACAACATTCATAAACTTCAATCCAATAAGAGACAAACTCAGACAAGAAGGGCATGAGGACAACAAGAGTGCCACAGAATGCTTTGCAATATTTGAATTTATCAATGAAAACTTACAAGATGTGGAAAACCAGAGAGCAGGAAGGAATGCTACAGATAGTTTTCCAAGAAAAGAGCCTTTTCCTTTTTACAAAATGTCAATTCTGAGCACTACAGGCTCCAAAAAGAGAATATATACATCCCCTACACGCAGGTAGGAGTCAAAATATCTCCTTAGGGTTACATAAATTTGCAATAGAATAATCAACCCTAAAATCGGTCACTTCTAATCATAAATGTGTTTTGTAAATATCATGGCCGATCAGATATTTCATTGCGTGTCCATCCCTGAATTGATCAACCTACAGACAAAAGACCTGGATTCAACAACCTCCCTGCAAGCCCATACTGCCATGAATGCACAAAATCTGATCCCATACTGGGAAGGACTCAAAATGGTGCCCTAAAAATCTCTGCACATTCCTCTAACTGCAACTGCCCTGGCGACATCAATTCTAGCTACCCGCAAAAATCTCCCTCGGAAGAAAGCTCACCAAAACAAACAATAGGCTGCACTACCTTGAAATGAACCTGGTCGCATGATCACATGAGGCTAGGAAGCCACATGCGATCATGCAACTACCCTTTGAAAATGCTACCGCTTGACAAAGCAATGGTCGCATGATTACATAAGGCCGAAAGGTTTCATGCGACCATGCGACAACCCTTTTTAAAAAATTGCTTCCGCTTCCACGCAAGACAATTGGCTCTGCAAAACATCACACTTGTCAAACTTGCCACGTGGCCCAACTGGAATTGACCACATGCTATCGGGCTCGCAACAACCTCCGCTGACTGCTTTGAAAAAGATAATCGGTCGCGTGATCACATGAGCCCAAAAAGCTTCATGCGATCATGCGACTCCCCTTTGAATCTATCTCTGTTTGCCACACTGACACCACAGGCCCACAAGATCTACCACGTGTCACCCCTCTATTCATTCCGACTGCCACATCAACAAACACCTCAGCACCCCTCGCATAGGACCCACCTAACTCAGCAGATCCCCATCGGACGGTTGTTGCATGATTGCATGGGATTGGAAGATCCCATGAAATCATACGCCCACCGTTGATCTTTGTCGCACTTGCGCCAATGCAGAGACCTCGGGCCCACAAGACTGCTTGTCGCATGATCTCATGCAGTTAAGAGACCACATGCGATCATGCGACCAACCGCATGACGTTAACTATCGAACCGTGAACCACCGCCACCAAAACCACTGACGGTTTGTTGCATGGTCGCATGGGCTCAGAAGAGCCCATGCGATCATGCAACCAACCGCATGATGCTAACTGATGACTACTTGTCTTGACCGCTTAAGATTTTGCATGATACTGCATCAACGGTTGTCGTATGATCTCATGGGATTGGAAGATCCCATGCGATCATGCGACAGCCGTCGAATCTTCTTTGCACTGGCTCGGCCTTAGGCACTGGGACCCGCCCGTCGGAGTTGCGCGCTTAGGGTCGAAAACACAGAGGATGCTGAAAACACAGAGGGTTTTCGAGCGAAAGTTGAAAACCCACCGAATTTTTAGAGCGAAGATCTTGAAAACACATCGAACTTTTGGACCAAAAGGTAGAAACATCCCGAGCCTGCAGAGAGGAGGTCGAAAACACACTGGGTTTTTGACACCTGAGCATTTCACTTGGAAAATAGGGCTGTGGCCGAAAATGATCAAGAGGGAAATTTTGGGCAACAGTACTCTCTCTGCATATTCGATGTTTCAAATTCATCTTCATCATGCAGTTCATATTGGATGATCTTTTCAATGTACCTATCATTACTCCCTTGTCAGCAGTATGGGGGAGTTTTTACTATTGGTTCTACTGCTTCCTTGGTTCGATTGTGTGAGCCATGTATTTAGTATTTGATCCTATGTACTAGGCGGTTGCAGTGGCTAGGTACCTATGCATTCCGATGAGATGGATCATTTACCTTATGGACACTCTTTTCTTTCCTATTTTTGGATGCACTCTTCCAGCTTTGATTGATCAGCTCTTCAAACTTTTGGTGTTTATGCCATCTGTATCTTCGAGTTCAGGTGTTTGTCTTTGTTTGCCTCCTGATTCGAATAGTGTTATTTGAGGGCACTCATACATATTACAGTTTGCTCTACCTGGTCATATTTATGTGGAGGATCTTCAGATCATCAGTTTCTTCTTGACAGAGTTTGCAGTTTCATGCTTCAATGATGTTGTACATGTTCATCTTTGTTCCTATTTTCAGGAACATTCCTAGTTTTGGAGGCTTCTTTAGTCCTTCAGACTAGTCTTTGTCTCTTTCTAGAGTAGATTTTTTCCCATGTGGTTTTCTCTATTTCTCCACTTTATAGAGACCCTCTTTTGTATTGGGTACCTCATCAGGCCATGTTGCCGAGACCCATTTTTATGCTTTCAACATTGTAGTTTCCTTGCTATCTTTTTGCATTGTTTGTAGCTGCATTGTTGCTCATCTTAAGGGGGGGTGTTAGAGTAAAGTATTAATTATCTTAATTAACTTTACTCCCTTCTTAAGATGTCAACTCCTTTTTGGTTTAGTTAAGCGCACATGCACTAGTTGTTCTAAACTCATGTATTAGTCATGTAATAGTTAAACTAATTATTACATGCACTAGGGTTTGTCTTTCAAGGCTTTCGATCTCCTTTATAAGGATGATTCATTGTACATTATTTTCATTCATTAATTGAGGATATTTTCTTCTTCATATTTTTGAGTCAAACCCTTGCCCTCTTCTTGTCTCTACTTCCTTGTAACAGGTTTTTGTATGCAGGTGATCTTTGGGTTTTGTGGATTTGTATTGCTCAAATCCTACATATTGCTCAAATCCTACATTGGGAAAATAAGTTCAAATAGAAAAAAAAATCTTTGAAATTGTATTTTTTTAGTTATAAAAATGACAACCAAAAAAATCACCTACAAATTTGTCTCTATAACACAAAATGTCTTAAACTAATAAGAATTCAAAAAAATGATTTTAGAATTTATACAATAAATAAAATTATATCTTAGCTTTAGATTTTATTTCAAATGAAATAAATAATCATTTCTCATGGTAGAAAGTCAATTGATTAATAGCCATTAAAAACTAGAGTGAATGCAATGCTATTGACTAGCGCAAGTACTAATGAAATTTAGATATAAATGCAATCTTTCTATATTGTCTTTTGCATACATGTCATTTCAAATTCTAAATTAAACTAAATTCCATTTATTTTTATTTTTTTAAGGAAGTAGTAATTAATTTAATAATGAATCTAAAAATAAAATTCACATATAAATTGATTATTTATCTTTTTTTTCATACAAATCATTCTAAAATTCTAAGATTTATAAAAAGGATGAATCGCTACCAAATTAATTTTAAAATGTTTAATTTTGTTAAATAATAAAACTCATAGAACTTATTATTAAAAATAAAAGACTATAAATAAAGAAAACAAAAGATTACTAAAACTAAATGTATTATGAACCTCTCATGAAAAAATATTTTATTAAACATCATGATAAGATATTAGTAAATGTATTATGAACTTCTCGGTAAAAAAATATTTTATTAAACATCATGATAAGATATTTATAAGTCTTGATTATATTTTAAGATATCTTTTAATTCACATTGATGAGCTTAAAAAGACATGCTTTTTGGGACAAAATTGGTGATTTCTCTTTGTAGACTTGAGGAAACAAACTACAATCATCTTTTTATCAATGAGGGCATGCTAGAGAAATGTAGAAGCATAGGCTTGGAAATGTCACTCCTACTTTTCAAAATACACTTTCACTTTCCAAACATATTCAGAATATAAATGAGGTGAGGAGAATGAAAGGCCTCTTCTAGTCAACTATATTGTACCAAGATATATGTTTTGAGACATTTGGAAAGTTAAAATAAATAAAACAATAAAATACAACAATAATGTTCAAGCTTTTCTTCAAGACACAACTCATAATGCAAATGCATTTACTTGAGACTAAAGTTTGTTTAACATGTTCATTATGTGCATAAGCCACAATCATTGCATCCTATATTAGCATAGGTGAAGAAGCTGCCATTTTGGCATTGTCTTTTACTACCTCAAAAACTTCTAAAACCATTTCAACAAATCCATAATATGCCAATCGTAGTGGTACTATCTCCTCGCTTTGGAAGAAACGCATGACTAAAAGGCAGAGGTACCATGTATTTACACTACCATCTTTTCCACTATTGTGCATTTCCAGCTTATTTACTACCACTTCCATGTGTTACGACGTCTAATGGTGAAGCATTAAATGTAACTTCTCACTAAAATAAGCAGGGATTACAAATAATTCCTTTGTAGAAGTGATAATAGTGAACATCTCAACACGCGGTTCATATTCCTGACGATGTCCAAGTTTCCAAATATTTTTGGCTTTTTTAACATGCGATATTGGTGAGAACATGGTGGAAGGTTTCTTTTTTTTTACATCATATTTTTGGATGGCCTCATATAGGGGGTTTGATATCAGTGTAGGTTTACGCCTCTTGGTGTAATGAATGATTTTCACCCTAAGAAGCTATTTCAGAAGCAACCCTAGAAAATTATTTTTATAACTTTTCGATTGTATCAATTTAGAAGGATGAGTATATAATTACTTTTGTATGAAAATTTTAATGTTTGAACAATCTTATATATTAAATTAAACTTCAATCCTTTGAAAAGGTTGAATCTAAGATGAGTTTTCATCGTATTATGGAACATATATATATATATATATATATATTAGGATCACTAATCATTTATGATATTTCAAGCTAGATACACATAAAGATAATCTTTAACTTATTTTAATATCTCCAAGTCTATTGTTACCTATAAAGTAGTTATTACTTCTAGATGTTTGTAAAACCTTATATAAAACATTAAAAAAATAAAAGAATAACATTGAAATTATATCATAGATACAATTAACTATAGTTATTGTTATTCTTGTTTCATTAATATTTATTTATTTTATTATTGTAATGGTGGTCATACTAATTATTTAATTTTCTTTAAATATGATGCAATTGCTATTAAATAGAGTAGTAAAAAATAAAAGAAATCAATATAGCTTAAGAAATTAGAGGAATAAATTCATATAATTGCTAATGGAAGTACCACTTTATTATGTGATCACTATAACTTTATTATAGTGACCAAAAATAATTATATTCAACATCAAAGAAAAAAGAATATTGAAGTTCTTACACAATTCATTAGATAAAAGTATATGATATAGATATATTGGTCGAGAAATTTTATGACATAGATATATTGAAAATGATTTTAAAAACTTTTTTAAAAAAAGAGAAACAAAGTGTTCAAAAAGATGTCTCTTTGTGGTGATATAAATGAAATGGATTCATTGAAAAGATTTGTGAAGATTTCAAAAAAAAATATAACTGATAGATTCAATGCTCATTTTGGCAAATCTAGTATCTAAAAACAAATCAAGAGATGCAAGTCACAAATCAAAGTATGAGCATCCATATCAACATAATAGAAAGATATATTAAAATCTATCATAGTTACTCAAATAGACATGCATGCAAAATGTGAAGGAACAATCAAAGCATATGAATTCTTCAATATAATGCTTCAAGGAAATATCATTTCATGCAATGTTATAGAGTCGTTGAAAAATCTTTCAAAACTTTCATACAAATGCTAGGCATGGAAATAAGGAAGTTGTCATGGTTGACATGTAGGAAGATTGTACAAGCATAGAAGATGCGAGTTTTTTAAACCGAGTATGCCTCAAAGGTATGTCATCTCACGAAATGCAATAATGATATGTGCAAAATAAGTTTGTTGTAAAATATTTCTTAACTCCTGTGCAAATAAACATGGTTGGTGCAAAACCATAACTGCAACCTATAAGACTATAAAATAGCATTAGAAAGAATAAATGAGAGAACCACAAATCTCATAAATAACATATGGAAACCAATCTAATCTACCATAAAAGCCACTAGAAATATAAAGGAAATTAAACAACAAAACCCCCTTTCAAGTGTAGCTCCTATGTTCTCCTTTCTTCTCCATATGTGGATGGATGTAGCTCTTGATAATGACTAAAAATGCTCAAAAATTTGAAAGCAAAGTGATAGCATGAGAATACTAGGAGTGTGGTTAGCCAAAAAGGAGAGAAATTATCTCAATTTATAGAATTTACAATAGAAATTACAAATTAGCAATTAAGTGTGTAAAAGGGCAATTGTCATAGATTATGGCAATTGACAAATTTGAAAGAGGAAATTATCATCAATTATGACAAATTGAATGCACAATTAAAAATTAGTGAGTTAAAAAGGGGAAATTTGTCATAAATTATGACAAATATGACAAAAGGAAAAAAGAGAAAATTTGTCATAAACTATGACAATTATGACAAAAGGGAAAAGGGAAAATTGTCATATACTTTGACAATTTATGACAAAAGGAAATGGGAAGGTGGATGCTAAAAAAGAGGAAGCGGAGGCTAGAAAAGTGGGTGAATAAAAAATTAAGGGATAAAATCCTATTTGGAAAAAGGAGGGAATTATTGAATTTTAAAATTTATTTATTCTCACAAGATGGAAATTAGGATTTAGGAATTATGAAAATTTCACAAATTAATAATTATCCAATTAATTAATGTCAAATTAATTAATTGTGTAACTTAGGAAAATAGATAAATAAATATAATTTATTTATCAAAACTAAGACTTGGGAATGAATTATGGGTTATTTACCCCTAAAGAAGACAAATTAATTGATTTGACCAAATTGATGATTTTGATGAGGCAAATGATCAATTTTGATGATATTGATGACTGATAATTTTGATAATGAATTGCATTGATTTTGAAAGTGATTGATTAGGTAAAAAATAAGGAAAAATCAAGGAGAAATATTAATAGATTAGGGATGAAAATTAGACATTAAAGACGTGTTTAAAAAATGGGTACATAGGTGTGAACCATTTTTAGTGTCTACATAACCTTTGACACCTCTACAAAAGCCATTCTGCAAATCATGAAAGCATAGACATGGAAAATGAATTGTCTGACTAAATACATCTATGGTATCATCTCATGAAATGAAATGGTTGTTAATAATATACTAGAAAGAAACCATTAAAAAAAATTAGAGGCCTCCAAGCAAAAGCAATGTCAATTTATTAGTTGTGTTATAAAAGGAAGCACAACTTGTGGTGTTCAAAGAAGAATGTACATAATAGATTTGCTCAAAGATTTTAAAGAAAATGTTATTGATATATGTCATGCCTATGGGTATGTGCAACATCATGAGGGGCCAAACTATGCCCTTAAGTGGCAATGAAAAATCAACAAATCAAGGTTAGTCAACTTGATGTGAAAATTTCAACTAGCTATGAACCTAATATCAAAAAGTTGTAAGAATAGAATCTACAAAAATTGAATGTAATTTCTAAACTACTAGGCATTTTTTGAGAAAAAGTTAGTATGATTGGTGAAAAGTATAGATTTCAATGCAGCAGTACAAAAATTTTAGGAAAAAAATAAGAAGTAGGTGTATGTCTGACCACCTTAATCATAATCAAATGATAATATTTTATTATAATATTTTATATTTAAGTAGTAGACTCATGCCCGGATGTGACGCATGTTTTTTTGTAATTTTATTTTAAAAAAATAATTAATTATGAATTTTCTGCTACAATGTTTTCAGAATTAAAAAACTCTCGTGTCTGACCACCTTAACTGATTCAAAACTTTAAAAATTCAAAAAAAAAAAATTCCTTATAGTAGGTGAAGCATAGAATGTGACGCATTCTTTGGATTTCAAAAATGTTATACAGTCTGAAAGTTATAGTCATTTTTCAATCAGTATATAAATCAGAACTTTATAGGTAGCTCAATTAGAAAATAACTAATAATTACTTACCGAATTCAAAATTTGACAGCAATTATATCGATAGAAAGTTGATAATCTCCTTAAGATACCCTTTTCATTTTATCAAATTCGGGTGAAAAAAAAGTCGTCAGCTACATTGTCAAAGTCTGGAACTCAGAGAAACAGGGAAAAAACATGTATTTGAGACATTTCAATAGTTGACCATGTAGGTTTGGTGCACAAAGCAATACCAAGCCTAATCGGGTACCTGATATTTTCAGTTACCCGAATATGATGGCAGAATTATGAATTTTCCCTTTCCCTCCACTTTCTCCCCTCCCCATTTCTCCATCCTTCATATGATATATTATATATAAAAAACTATATATTAAATATATATTAGATATATTAAATATTATATAATATCAATTATATATTAAATATTATATAATATACATTTTAAATTAAATATTATTTAATATATATTAATATTAAAAAACTATATATTAGATTATATATTATATATTATATAATATACATTTTACATTAAATATTATTTAATTATATATTAATATCAAAAACTATATATTAGAATTATATATTATATATAATATTATATATTAAATATTATATAATATACATTTTACATTTTAAATATTATTTAATATGCATTAATATTAAATGTTACATTATATATCATATAATATATATTATTTTATATGTATAATATATTAATATGTATTTACGACTATGTACGAAAGGTTGGAAGATTGCAAAAAAATCATGGATGGCCATTGAAAGAAGCAAAGGAAATTAATCATTCATTTAAAAAATTCATGGGTGGCCATTGAGGAAGAGAGAGAGTGAGAAGGTGGCGGGGGCTGAGAGAGGAAGAGAGAGTGAGAAGGTGATAGAGAGAGATAGCTCGAGACAGAGAGAGAGAGGGTGATGAGAGAGAGGAGATAACACACACACACACACACACACACACACACAGAAGGGGAAGGGGAAGGATAACTAATTCATTACAATATTAATCAGTAAGGAGCAAGGAAAACTTAAATAATATCATAGTAGGCATTAGAATTCCAAATTATAATTAGGAGTTTTAAGCAAAGTGAGTAAGGTCCTGGATAGGGACATTACAGATCCACACATTGTTTAGTAGATACCTCCAAGAACCCAAATACACAGGAGTAGGTTTGAAGTAAGACTAAGATTGTTTATCGGTTCAAAAATATTACTATGTTGTACTTTTGATTAACATCCAATGAGTGGATGTGAAATTCACAAATTTGATTATATTGGCACTGGTTCTATTTCAAATTCTAGAAAAAATGGATATTTGACATATGTTCATAAATTTCAGTCAATACCATTTTAAAATAACACATCAGTTTATTTTTACACATTGAGAATATCATCCTTAGGAATTGAACTAAAATTGGCATAGGTCATAGGAAATAAATGCCCCAACTATTTGGTGTCTTCTGTATTTTGAGTTTCTTATTACAATCAGGAGAAGAATATTACTCTCCAAATGGTTTTGGACAGTAACATTTGTACTTTCTCTTCACAAATATATTTCTTCCCTCGTCTTGCTACCTATTGATACCGACAAAGTGAATCTAGGCATTTTGGCCATGTAATGGGAGAAAAATGGTTTCCTAATTTATTGATATGTGTCTAAATAACACATGCAAGAACCTTTTCTTTGATATTGCTCACTAAAACTTTAGAACTGAAAATGTTTACAAAAACTGGCATGTACTTGCATGAGGACATTATATATTATAGGAATCCTGCACAGAAGTAGCTGGCAAGCCACTCAAAAAGTAGTAACTGATAGCAAGTGGGATAATGCAGATGCTTTAATAAACCACTATCTTCTTTACTCAAGCAACATCTGGTTCATCTGCTTGACTGGGGCATGTTTGGGAACAAACAGTCTCCATTTAAACTCAAGTCTCTGGAAGCAGTTATATTTTTTAGTGGAGGAGATACACCTATTGGATCTGCAATTTAACTTTAATGTGCTCACTGGAAATTCCATTTCTCTTCAATTGGGATACTCTTTCCAAAATTGCATCTACCCTTTTACCAATTTGGGAAATCAATGGGTCTATTTGTGGACCTCGAAGGAGTTGGTCACCTAAACAAGAACCTTGAGATGAATCAGGAACTTCTCTATGAAAGAGATCAGTACCTTGAGATGCTCTCCATTTGTCAGCTGAATTAAAACCTTGGACCATAGATGGCTGCCCTTTGTTGTAAAATGAGGAGTGAGACTGCCTTGCCAAAGGTGGCAATGAACTTACATTTGAGGGATATTGCCCAACATGAGTAACCTGGTTTCCCAAGTCCTATAAATTCAAGGCCATTGACAAATAGGCATTTCTAATAGAAATATTTGTGGTGCTAGAATGAAGTGCATGACCAAATTCTTTGCCTGCTAATGAACCAATTTGAGGCTTCATTTCACATTGCTCTGTGGATAATTCCACAACACTTGTTACTTCTCTATCTAAATTTTTTGTGTCATTCTACATGTGCACTAAAGAGCTTCTATCACTACTTGAGCTACTACCAGATGGTGAGTACTCATCATCATCATCTGACATAGGCTCACACACATATCTTACTTCTTTCCTTTGCTGCTTTCCCCTTCCTAGCTCTTCCTCCTTATCTATAACTTCTATCATGGGTCCAAGAAGCTCTTCCCACTCTTTCCCATTAATATGAAAATATTTTTGTCTATAATAGTATTTTCTACATTTATTATGATATTGATCCGATTTGATGCACAATCGCTATTTGATCCATACTTCCCTTTCATTTTACTTGATTTTCTCCTTTGCATCTCATAGGCCAGGATTTGACAGCAGGTATGACCTTGGTACTACTGGCGTTAATGATAAATTTTACCTTTTAGCTATTAATTTTTTGTCATTTTTCCTGTATGATGCTTTTGTATACGAATTGTGGATATTCTCTAGGAAACTTTTCATTTTTTCCTATAGGATGTCTTTGTATACAAATTTTGGAGAGTCTCTATTAAAGAGTAGGTAAGGATGGCTAAGCTGAGTGCAGTGGAGAGGGAGATGACTAAATTAAGAGAGCAGACGTGGAGAGCGATAACGACAAAAAAATTTTAGAGCTTGCACAAATATGGAAATTATAATCTTCCTCCCAGAGCAGACATTAATGAATTTCTTTGTGCCTTAGCAGAGGAAGCCAACTGGATTGTTGAAGCTGATGGTACTACATACAGAAATGCAGTATGTATTTTTGGCCTAATTTTTGTTTTTCATTTCTTCTAGTTCTTTAAAGGTGGCTGGCTAAATCTTTGTATCACGTGTTAGGACCCCTAGGAAGTTCCCATGACCCCTTTTGTCACATTGGAAATCTTAAGTGTGTTGTAAGGGGTCCTAGAACCCCCTATGACACACTTGAGCATTCAAATGTGTCAAAAGGGGTCATGGGGACTCCCTAGGGGTCCTAGTATGCCTTATCACACGTTAGGACCCCTAGGGAGTCCCTATGACCCCTTTTGACACATTGGAATGCTCAAGTGTGTCTTAAGGGGTCCTAGGACCCCTTAAGACACACTTGAGCATTCCAATGTGTCAAAAGGGGTCATAGGGACTCCCTAGGGGTCCTAACGCGTGATAAGGCATACTAGGACCCCTAAGGAGTCCCCATGACCCCTTTTGACACATTTGAATGCTTAAGTGTGTCTAAAGGGGTCTTAGGACACCTTCGGACACACTTGAGCATTCAAATGTGTCAAAAGGGGTCATGGGGACTTCCTAGGGGTCCTAACACAAGATAAGGCCTATTAGGACCCCTAGGAAGTCCCCATGACCCCTTTTGACACATTTGAATGCAGAAGTGTGTCTGAAGGGGTCGTAGGACCCCTTAGGACACACTTGAGCATTCCAATGTGTCCATAGGGGTCACAGGGACTTCCTAAGGGTCCTAATGCGCAATAAGACCTATTAGGACCCCTAGGAAGTCCCTATGACCCCTTTTGACACATTTGAATGCTCAAGTGTGTTCGAAGGGGCCGTAGGACCCCTTATGACACACTCAAGTGTTCCAATGTGTCCATAGGGGTCATGAGGACTTTCTAGGGGTCCTAACGCGCGATAAGACCTATTAGGACCCCTAGGAAGTCCTCATGACCCCTTTTGACACATTTAAATGCTCAAGTGTGTTTGAAGGGGCCGTAGGACCCCTTATGACACACTCGAGCATTCTAATGTCTCCATAGGGGTCACGGGGACTTCCTAGGGGTCGTAACATGATATAAGACCTATTAGGACCCCTAAGAAGTCCCCATGACCCCCTTTTGACACATTTAAATGCTCAAGTGTGTCCAAAGGGGCCATAGGACCCCTTAGGACACACTTGAGCATTCTAATGTGTCCATAGGGGTCACAAGGACTCCCTAGGGGTCCTAACATGCAATAAGACCTATTAGGACCACTAGGAAGTCCTTGTGACCCCTATGGCCACATTGAAATTCTTGAGTGTGTCATAAGGGGTCCTACGGCCCCTTCGGACACACTTGAGCATTCAAATGTGTCAAAAGGAGTCATGGGGACTTCCTAGGGGTCCTAATAGGTCTTATCACACATTACGACCCCTAGGAAGTCCCTGTGACCCCTATGGACACATTGGAATGCTCAAGTGTGTCCTAAGGGGTCCTACGGCTCCTTTGGACACACTTGAGAATTTAAATGTGTCAAAAGGGGTCATGGGGACTTCTTAGGGTCATAATAGGTCTTATCACATGTTAGGACCCCTAGAAAGTCTCTGTGACCCCTATGGACACATTGGAACACTCAAGTGTTTCATAAGGGGTCCTATGGCCCCTTCAAACACACTTGAGCATTCAAATGTGTCAAAAGGGGTCATGGGGACTTCCTAGGGGTCCTAATAGGTCTTATCACATGTTAGGACCCCTAGTAAGTCCCCATGACCCCTATGGACACATTAGAATGCTCAAGTATGTCCTAATGGGTCCTATGACCCCTTCGAAAACACTTGAGCATTCAAATGTGTCAAAAGGGGTCATGGGGAATTCCTAGGGGTCCTAATGTGCGATAACGCCTATTAGGACCCCTAGGAAGTCCCCATGACCCCTTTTGACACATTTGAATGCTCAAGTGTGTCTGAAGGGGCCGTAGGACCCCTTAGGACACATTTGAATGCTCAAGTGTGTCTGAAGGGGCCGTAGGACCCCTTAGGACACACTTGAGCATTCCAATGTGTCAAAAGGGGTCACGGTGACTCCCTAGGGGTCCTTATGCGTGATAAAGCCTATTAGGACCCCTAAGAAGTCCCAATGACCTCTTTTGACAAATTTGAATACTCAAGTGTATCTGAAGGGTCCATAGGACCCCTTAAGACACACTTGAGCATTCCAATGTGTCAAAAGGGGTCATAAGGACATCCTAGGGGTCCTAACGCATGATAAGGTGTACTAGGACCCCTAGGGAGTCCCCATGACCCCTTTTCACACATTGGAATGCTCAAGTGTTTCCAAAGAGGTCCTACGACCCCTTATGACACACTTGAGCATTCAAATGTGTCAAAAGGGGTCATGGGGACTTCCTAGGGGTCCTAACACGTGATAAGGCATACTAGGACCCTTAGGGAGTCCCCCATGACCCCTTTTGACACATTAGAATGCTCAAGTGTGTCTTTAGGGTTCCTAGGACCCATTCAAAAATACTTGAGCGTTCAAATGTGTCAAAAGGGGTCATGGGGACTTTCTAGGGGTCCTAATGCATGATAAGGCCTATTAGGACCCCTAGGAAGTCCCCATGACTCCTTTTGACACATTGAATGCTCAAGTGTGTTCGAAGGGGCCCTAGGACCCATTAAGACACACTTGAGCATTCCAATGTGTCAAAAAGAGTCATGGGAAATTCCTAAGGGTCCTAATAGGCCTTATCATGCATTAGGACCCTAGGAAGTCCTCATGACCCCTTTTGACACATAGGAATGCTCAAGTGTCCTAAGGGGTCCTGCGGCCTTCGGACACACTTGAGGATTCAAATGTGTCAAAAAGGGTCATGGGGACTTCTTAGGGGTCCTAATAGGCCTTATCACATGTTAGGACCCCTAAAAAGTTTTCATGACCCCTATGGACACATTGGAACGCTCGAGTATGTCATAAGGGGTCCTACGGCCCCTCTAGACACACTTGAGCATTCAAATGTGTCAAAAGGGGTCATGGAGACTTCCTAGGGGTCCTAATAGGTCTTATCATGTGTTAGGACACCTAAGAAGTCCTTGTGACCCCTGTGGACACATTGGAATGGTCAAGTGTGACCTAAGGGGTCCTATGGCCCCTTTGGACACACTTGAGCATTCAAATGTGTCAAAAGGGGTCATGGGGACTTCCTAGGGGTCCTAATAGGCCTTATC